>NNCF01140120.1:835-39899 GCA_002313205.1 Laupala kohalensis
GGTTGTAATTATCAACCCACTATGAGTCAGTTCATTTCTGCATTGAAGGTTTGCATCATGAATGGTCCAGCATTTTGCGACATTACTAGTGGAGCAAACTGTGATTCAGATGATGCACACCTTCTTTGCAATCTGAAGGAGGGAATTCATTTGTGGTGCTCATATTGTACAACAGGACAGTGTATCAGTGAATGACACCACTTCCAACAACGAACGTGATGCTGAGCCTGAGTCTAATCAATTGTCANAGTGTCTTGTATGTTGCTGGATATGTTGCCAGGAGAGTTTTGAGTAGAGTTTCTTGTGATATTTGCAAAAGACTTCTCCTTACCGAGGATCCTGATGTCCATTTTCATGGTAGCATGTTATTAAGAGAATACACTGCTGATGAACGCAGACTTACTTATTCTAGTGAGCAGTTAGTACAGTCTGTGTCTCAGGGTGCAAACATCGTGGATGACAAGTTAAATGAAAATCAACACATGCCTCGGGTTTTGCAAACTATCAAGGAATCACTACTTCAAAGGATTGAATTAGGTGGTCGGTGGTCTCTCGTCCACCGCGGAGCGCAGTCTTCCCTTTCTCTGCCGCCACCCGTCTACTGCCCTGTGTAAGTCTCTCCACCGTCGCTGTGGCCTTCGCCTTCTTCCGATTGGTGGGTGTGTGTGTGTGTGTGGGGGATACGCTTCGCAGGTCGTCGACACGCGCTCTCTCTTTCCGAGGGGGGGGGGATAGAGCGGGAAACGCAAAATCCGCTCATGTGAATTATGGGATTAATTCCATAGAGTCTCGTTGCCCCCCAACAAAACAACAACAGAATCACACACATCACTTTCACATTGATTTTTCTTTGTCGCACTTCACTATTTTAAATCTGGGTCGGCGCCCGTTTGCTTGTTTGTTTGTTTGTCGATGACACTGTTTCTTTGTTCGCTGCGCGCACCGCACTCTCGGTTCTTGTGAATAGCGGTTCTTCACGTTGCCCACAAGACATGCGGAGAATAAATTTTCTTTAATATTGTTTTAACTAACACAAACATTGAAATTCCTGTTATGCAGGTTACTGCACTGTTGTTCAGTGAAATACCGAAATTTAACACAAATATTTATAAAAGAATAATCATACCTTATGATTTTACCTCTAGCACCACATTGTAAATCATCTAAGTTTTATTCAAAGTAAATCCCTTCCCATTTTCATTACATCTTTTGACAAATTCTTATCAAGATTTCCAATAATGCAATTTGGGTGTTAAAATTTCCTCAAATTTAATACTTACGAGTATGTAAATCAGCAATTTAACGAGTTATACCACTTTTTGTTACATAACCGAATAATCACACTAGCAAAAACAAAAAAATCCTTTAGATAATCAATCAAATGTAATACAGTATCACACACCTTCAAAAAAAATTCTTTTAAACTTAAACTTTGTACAGCATTATACAATGACACTAACAATAACAAAACACCTTTTACTGTACATAATCTAACCATTATTGCATCATAACTTTTTCTTTTACTGACAACACTTCAGTCACAAAAATCCTTTTCAAACAATTTACTTGGTATTATACACAGAATTATGTATTTCTTAAATTTAACACGAAACGTCATTTACTTCTTAAATGTTTTGAATTTAATATATTATTACACTTCATAATTTCATAACTCTATGTAAAGTCAACATTGACATATTTACGGGAGCGTTTGCAAATGCAGTTAAGCACATTTCCATTCCAGTTATCCGCATCTGTCCTTTGTAAACATTTTTTTTATATCCTTTCTAGCTCGAGTGCGGTTTGAGGCTATGAAAATTATACTTTCCAATTTCTCGTCCTTCAAAATAATTTAAACTAGTAAAGTATTGGAGCAATGGTATAAGGACCAACGTATAAGGGAAAGAATTTTTGCAAGAGTTTTGCCTTCACGTCGGACGGCCGTGGCACTCTGAGAAGAAGAACGAGCTCTCCTACTTGAAAACGGTAGGTTTTGACTCTCTCGGCAGCTGCTCTTGGTTCGTGTTCTCAATCTCCCCCCCCCATTTCGTGTGGTCGCGGCAGCGTCTGCAATTCTATTATTCCGCGGCTCATATCTATTCGCGCCTTCCCCTGTCGCAACGTATCCATACCGAAAATTACGGGTCGAATGAAATTTTTCTACGACCGAGCAGACCCCAGTTATGAGACGTTCGCCGATTTGAACCTCCAAAAATACTTATTTCTTAATTGGTTGCGACATTTTATTGTCTCTCAACTTTACATACGGAGGACTCTTTAATGGAAACTCCGGCAACTCGTATCCGGATGCTTTTAATTTCGCGTCCAAGTCGTCTGAGATGGCGGATGTCATACTCCCGAGGATCTCTACGTTGACGTCGTGACATTTGCCATAAATAAGTGGCCAGTATCGAGTTCGTCCTCATCTTCACAAAGCAAATCCCCTTCCTCCTAACGTCACTGACGCAACGCGAACCTCGATACTAGCTCCCTTCCTTCCTTCTGATTAACGCTCCTTCACCTTCGAGTCATGACGGGATATATTTTTCTGACTGAAAGGTTCGAAGTCATTTCGAGAGACCAAAACACAATCCTTTTTTCCGTTTCATTTTTGGAGAATGATTCTTTATTATCTATTAATTATTCCATTTTTTCTTCATTTTCGATCAAGGTTGATTTTATTTATTATTTAGGAGGATTCACAAATAATTATACCTTGGTTTTAGCCGGTTCAAAACAATTTTTAAAATACTTTACATTTTGACAGTGTCTTACTAAAAACCTACACAAATCTCTCTTAATTTCACATTCTTCTAACGAAGACACCGAGAACACGTCTTTCCGGAAGAAGCGCGCGTAATGAATCCCGATGCCATCAGAACTAGACAGATACCTTCTAAACGGTCGAGGAATAATTTCGTTCTCTTGGTGGTTTCCTGAACTTTACCAACTTGTAGTTGAACGGAACCTATCGCGTTATCTAATTTTTCAAAAGTTCGATCTAATATCTTATCGACGTGCTCGATAGATTCGCGAGTGTTGATTTTGAGATCCGCTGTTCTCTTGTCGACGAAGAGAGCGATCGCGGTTTCGTCCCCCGTTTACGAACCTCAAATTTACGCCTGACCTAACCTAACCTAACCTAACCTAGAATTTGAAGTTGCCGTAAGAGTATTCTCCATTAGTTCAAACAGATCCTTGAGCGCGACCCTCTCGGCCGTTTGCGCTTCGAACTTTGAATTAATTTCCTCAAATTTAGTAATAAACGACACGCCTTGGTCGTCAAATTTGAAATTAATTTCATCTAGTTTCAAATAGAATGAAGCATTTTGTTCATCTAATTCAACATTGAATGAAGCACTTTGTTCATCTAATTTAGTATTCATCGCGTACATTTGTTCATCAAACCTAGCAGATAAAGTAACATTCATCCCGTCTATTTTCAAAGTTAACGCTTGCATTGTCAGTACTTACGGTGGTCCGCTGCGCATCTGGAGTTTCGACGTATGCCGGCGGGATGAGCGAGGTCTCGGTCGGATTCGTCACTCTATACCTACGGTCACTTCCTCATCCGAACCTGCTAAGACCTGACCTTGCGAGTAGCCTCGGTATTTGGTAAAAGAATCCTTTTCAGCCCTGCTGTTTTTCGAATTAATGTAATGCAATACAGGAACAACAAACAATCAAACAAACAAAACTGCACGTAATACCTGGAAATTATCTGCATTTACAAACGACGTCGTAAACTCTCTCCTTGGTACAAACATAAAATAAACCAATATCTTACACAAATACACATGAAAAACGATGAAAAGGTCACACAAATATTCAGTACACACTCGTAGAACAAAACGTTACCTCGTCGGACCTAAATCACTTGCATTCCTCCTTCAGACCCCACGTAATGGGCGCCACATGTTCTCATTTCATTACCACTTCTTCCTCTCGAGTCCCTGATGTTCGGGCGCCATTTTGTGACTGTACAATATGTCGCTCTTTTGGAGTCAATACCCAGAGAGGAAAATGTCAATAATTAAGTTTCAGGGCCGAGAGGAACCTATATTATTTCATTACTATATTATTACATCAATACATTAATATCTTACTACATGATTAGATGATTAAACTATATTATTACATCATTATGTTACCGCTGGAGTTTCAGACAATTTATGCTAATTAATAAAAATAATAATAAACTACTGATTATATTCTATTATTAATTTGTAACAATTTATGTCATTTAATACGTATATTCTATGTCACACTTCGCGAGTTTATTTGTTTAGTGCCGTACTTTTTTGGTTTACTCAGCTGGTTGGAAAAACCTATTTCATTAACAAAGAAATACAACTTTTATAAAATACGTTTTTTTTTATTGTGGTATGCATTGATAAGTCTGACTCTGTATGATTTACACCCTTTCCTTATTATTAAAACGAACTTTAAAATAGAAAATACACTGCATTGTGGCAAGAAAATGATTAAGTTAAAAGGAGCGAGTTTTTTATTAATGTTAATTTTTTAAGGGAGGCGGGAGCAAGGGAGAATCGGGCAAAATATCAGCAACATTTTTCAGTGCAAGGATACGTTGTTCCCTCATTACCTCTCTGCACAATGGACACCGATATATAGAAATGTGACACATCCCACATATATGGTGTCCATTTTTACAAATCCATACTGTTGTAAATGTCTTTCCGAAACACACCGGACATATTATTTCTTCTTTAATTCTTTTTAACATCTCTTCAGTTAAAGCGGAAGTCGACATGCTGAAAAAAAAAGGAAAGTTACTAAAGGAAGAAAATATTTCAAAACCAAATTTAGTTTTTAGATATACTATATCGTGGAATTATAATGGTTTTCTATCATTACGTAAGAAACACCATGTAAATAAGAACACAATATCAATTTTTAAATATTTAGGAGACCTTTAAATAATATCGGCACGATTCGTGAAGAAAAGTTGTGAAATGTCAGGAAACGAAAAATAAAATTCCGAAAATAGAAAGTCTTTCGGAGAGAAAAAAATCCGGGATGAACGACTTACCCTAACTAACATAATTAAGACTGCGTGCAGATAGTTTATCATTTTTTGGAGACCTACAGATTTAGTTGAAAGTTTGTCTCTTTATTTTGGGAAAAATACGTCAGGAATGTTATTGATGTTTAAAGTTTATTGATTGTCTAAAATATAATTAAGTTGAAACTTGCTGGAGTTTCTTTGACTTGGAGACACGTGGCAGTATTCATGTTACACATCTAAAGTGGAGGTAATTTAATATCCAAAAAAAAAACGACTTCTCTTCCTCGTTAGGAATACGTTCCACCGCATCCATCAGTTATCCATTTTACCTATTTCGAACTCTGTAAATTAAGGTCAATTGTGACGATTACACAATAAGTTTCTGTTTCCTTGGCTCTAATTCTTTTTAAATGTAAATAATTCTTTGAAAAACTTACAATTAAAGTAAGAAGATCCTGCGTGTTATCTTAATTTTCCTTTGAAATTTTCTAAATTGAAACACTTGTTAGAAACTAGAATTTCTACTACCAAAACAACCTCAAATATCATAAAATGTAATTTTTTCTTTAAAAAATTTCACTAGTAATTTTCTTCAACTTCTTTTCCAGTTCGAGTTATTCATATCATACATTATTTTGTGACAATTTCGTGTTCACCAAAAATACCCAATATCTTTAAAATATGTTTGTAAATTGTATTTTCTTATTGAAAATTTGCTCCTTGTATACCGTACCAACGTTATGATAACACAGTCAAGCATGTTACTTTTTCGGTACACTAGATAACACTGTAAAACTATACAGGGCAGTAGACGGGAGGCGGCAGAGAAAGGGAAGACTGCGCTCCGCGGTGGACGAGAGACGAAGCCGACGCAGGGAGGCTACGGTTCTCGCATCCGAGAGGCGCGCAAGGGAAAGATGGTCGATGGAATGGACTGTGGTTTACGTTCTCCTCGGGCACTCGACCCGCGTGTCAGGAGGCTTCGACGTTCTTCAACGGCGCAGCCGATTGGACTGCCTCACCCGATCCCAGAACAAGAAATGTTGGACGAAAGAGCGTATAAATCTTTTGGTTGATTTTGTTTGTTTATTGTCGAGTTTGATTTAAGTTTGTTTTATTTATGAATAATAAATTATTTTATTGTTGCTACGTGTTCCTTGCCTCGGAGATTAGCCGTCTCCCTCCGCACGAATGTCCTCTCCGCTCCTCTCCGCTCTGCAACTTAATCATTGACCTTTTCCTCTTTGGGTATTGGTTGCAAAAGAGCGACAGATTATCCAATGTGTGTGTGTGTGTGTGTTGCAATAAATAATTAATCCATTACTTTTAATTACAATTTATTCTGAAAATTATTAAAAAGAGTAGGATCATAAATCCGAGTGGGTGTGGTTTCGAAGGGACGCAGCTGCAGGACGAAAGGGAGAGTGGAGTGGGAAGAGTGGTTCGTTGGGCCACAGACCCAGAGGTTTCTTTTCAATTGGATCATAAAAATATCAGTAGAGTGTCTGGACATCGTACGCAGTTAGTTTGCGTGGAGCGAAGGGTAGAGAAAATGAAATTGAACAGATACATTATTGACAAGTGCTTTCAAAAGGCGAATAGAAAGTCGGGAGAATAGTTAGGGTTATTTTCGAGAGAGAGAGTCTAGAAACACGGGTGAGGTCGTATGAAAAAAAAAAACGAGGACGAAGGAGTCCATTAAGGAGAATGTTGATTGACGCAGCACAGGGTGGTAGACAAGTAGGTGTGGCAACGAAGCTCAGGAGTTCGCAATGAAAAATGATTGACGGAAGACAAGGGTAACGAGGGGACAGAAAAACATCTGCGTAAAAGAAGAAGATCTAGAGTTTTAGAACGAAAGGAGGCGTCGACGACAAGAACAAAAGGACAGACAAGGGCGACTGTCTTGTATTAAATAGTACTCTGCGAAGAGATGAGGGCCACGAGACTGCGTTGTGGCGTAGAAAGGGGCTCTAATGGAAAAACACTAGTGTGAAAATCAAGTATTTCCATTCGTCTAGAACGAATAAACATCATTCTAGATTAGCCAACCAGAAATACTTCACGTGAAGTAGGAAAAAGAAAACTTATGGCCAAAGTAAACCATGGCGTCAAAAAGGGCGGGCCTTGCTAAGTTTTCGGGCGTTTCGTGGGGATAGGCTTATTTAATAAGGGAAGCAGAGTCGCTCCAAAGAGGACATGATAGTAGATATTGAGAGAGCATTAGCAGCATCATTTTATCTCAGAGCTTCAGTTCTTTTCTTACTATACAGTGTTTTGAAATTGTTTCATTTGCTGATTACAATAAAATATTTCGTCGTCGTCTTACCAATTTCAGGTGGGGTCTATATAACTTATAACAGTTTTTAACATCAATATTTTATTTAATAGGTCTACAGAATCTGTTGTGAAAAATTGCTTAGAATTTTCCTAATTTTTACCGATTTGACTTACTGTGGTAGGGTAGGGTAGAGTAGGGTAGTCATTTAAACTTTTTGAACCGCAAATAAGAATGTCCACTGCCAAAGAGAAGGCAGAGACGACAGCTTATCCTAGTAGTCTGTATAAATAAAACTAATTTGTAATTTTTCTATGCAGAGGAAGGGCTCACCAAGTATAATTATTAATAGTTACTTCCGATAAAAAATTGTCAGCAATCAATAACGTTTTGTAAAATTTCTGTGCAACATTAAAAGTTGTCAACACATCTTTTGATTATAAAGCTAACGATGTACATAATTCTTAAGTAAAATATAAAGATTTGGAAAAATTAAAGGATAAATTTATTGTAAAAATAAAAATTATTTGTTCACGTCTGATTTATGTTAATTCTAATGTTTTCAGGTCTGTCACAATCACACATTTTCTTAATAGTTTTTTTCTTGCTGTACACAGTGTTTTGAAATTGTTTCATTTGCTGTTTACAATAAAATATTTAAGTAAATTGTAAATGATTTTGATAAGTTGTTTCTTCCCGATGACTTGAATTTCTTTTATTGTTCTGCACAAGTAATTGTATAAAATTACTTGTACATAAATACTTGTTAAGTAAAACAGGTAGGGGTATTTTGGAAGTAAATTTAAAAATAAAACAACAACAAACCAATGATGAGAGTACTTTGACTTCAACGTAATGTCATAAAATTTGATCTAGTGATCGATGATAAACAGCCGACTCAAAACCGAAGAAAGCTCTTATTAGAGTATTGTCATGTCGGAACTAAAGTGTTCTGTTAGCGGATTCGGTGTTCTCCTGCTAATACGTTTATACCTTTTGGGCAAGATGGCAGACAAGTGCAGTTACATTCACTGATTCGAGTTTACACAGAATATTTTTACTAGTTTAGTGACTCAATGAATTACGTAGAACATTATCTAGAGTTGTCGCGCATTCAGTAGCTGTGACTTCCAATAAAGGTTTAAGAACTTTGCTTTGTTCCAGGTTCCATAATACTTGCATCTACTCTTTGGGAGGTAAAGCTTGTGTGTACATTTTTGCTTGAATTTACGAAAATTGCTTCTCTTCATGTTCAGATACAAAAGTGTAAATTGAATGTCTTTGGTGGAAAAATCACCCCCGCAGCCCTAATTTAAAGATAGGGTGTGTTTAGTAATAAATTTAACTGATGTGCGATATTACTGTTTCCATATTTTGTTAGGTTATGTAAGGTACAAATTCCGTGTAGAGTATCTGGTAAAGATTATGATTACGGAACGCTGTAATTTTATGTGAATCCTTGGAAAAGATTGCTTGAGTTTTATGGTACCTAATTATGATAGTTTTTTAAGATATGAAAATTTTAATTATAATTAATTTGATTCTCAGAAATGTGTAAAAATAACTCCACCCCCAAAGGTGGAAGTTCTGAAGAAAGTTATTGACATCTAGGAGAAATATGGAGAAGAAAGACTTTGATATTCATGATGTAGAAGAAGTAATTTCTTTATCTGGTTGTGAAGAGATGTCAGCGACAACTTTAACCGTGAAAGAAGAAATGTATTCAGAAGAGTCAAGTGAAGTGAATTTATGCCCATCTGACAACATTATTGATACAGTATTAATAAATTCAAATGAGACTGTTCCATATCCTGTAATGGAGAAAGAGCCAGAATCTATAAATGACATGGGAACTCCATTTTTCTTTGCTGGAATAAAAATGGAGAATCCTGATGATTATGAGAGTGAGGCATCTTGTGCAAATTCAGAAACAAAATATTCCTGCGAGGAATATACCAGCAGTCAAGAAAGGGAATGTAATATAGGTGATCAGTGTTCAGAGGGAAAGTTGCCTACAGAATTGTGCAACACGTCTTGTATTGAAGTCAAAACAGAATGTGAAGAAAACATTGTCAGTTGTAAATCAGATTTTCAAACAAATGAGGACACATCAGTGACAATAGATGAGAACAGTAAGTTTGACTGCAGGTCAGTGGTTGGTGGATGTGACATGGGACATTCGAGTAATGAGTTTATAATAGGAATTGAGTGTCAAGAATATCCTATTTTGAGGGTGAAGGAAGAAGAAGAAAAGACTGACAAGGAAATTACTGTGAACAGAAAGAATTCAGGTGAGAATTTGTTCTTACATATTAATAATGTTTTTTATTTATGCTGGTATTCTATGTTGTTTGTTTGCCTTTCTCATAAACCTTTTTTATGATTTTGAAAAGCTACGGAAAGAGTTTGTTTTGTCATAAAATATTATTTTGTTGTCACCTACTACTGGTCTGTTACATTAATCTGTAAGAAACAGATTATGTAAAAGAAAGATATGAGAGAACTGAACTGCTGGGTGGTCAGATTCTGGAGAACTTGGAAAAGTCATGGGAAAATCAAAAAGAATTTTGTACAAGATCTGGGAAATGAGGAAAAATATGTAAAAATTATTTTGTGTAAATATTGTTCAAATTTTATAGATGCAAATGTTTTTCAGAATGCATTAACTTTTTTTTTTATTAATGAATAGAACTGAAATTAATTCAAAATTATGTAATTATTTTTGTTTATTAATTTTTGTTAGTTAAATCTTTCCGTTTTCCAAATGTCAGACATAGATGTGTATTAATAGTGGAAATAATTTGTCTCTCTCATATTGTTTTCTATGGATCCATAAATTTATAGTCTACTTAAACAGTGTCCATCATTTTTTGTGGATAAAACTAATCTGTTACAAATAGCTGGGAATCTTGTGAATTAGTTGTCATAGAGGCAGTTAGGTGTTGCCTGCAATACGCACAAAGTTATAGCATTCCTTGTTTGTATTATATAATTTCTTTTTTTGGTTATACTGTGTGTACAAATACATAGTATGTATTTTTTCTGTATTAGACTATTAACTTGAACTCCAAAATTTGTAATGTAAGCAGGAAAACACATGAAGTCTTTGGGAACATGTTTATTTATTTATTTATTTTTGCATTGTGTCAAATCGCCAAAAACTTTTCCTTCCCAAAAGATGACGTTTATTCTTAATTTTAATTTTTATAAATATATATTTTAAGCGTAGTTATGAGATAGTAATTATTGCGATGTACTCAGTTAACATGTCCTTGTATTGTAAAATCTTATTTGGTAATTTATCTGTATCAGGTCAAATGAAAAACTAACTACACCTGTATAAAGTCTCACAGACAAAGGTCACCAGTAATTTAACGNCGATGTACTCAGTTAACATGTCCTTGTATTGTAAAATCTTATTTGGTAATTTATCTGTATTAGAACAAATGAAAAACTAACTACACCTGTATAAGGTCTCACAGACAAAGGTCACCAGTAATTTAACAAAAAAGGGTTAATGGGAAATGACACATTCTAGAACTTGATGCAGTGCTTTCCTGATAGAGTTATACCTATTTTCTAAAGCTGGTTAATTCATATTTTCATAGGTGTTAATCATTTTACTACAGTTTATTTGGAGATGCGTGTATTTGGATATGGGTATGGTAGGATGTAGCTTGGCGTTAAGTCGTAGGAGGACAAAAGTTGTTTGAAATTTAATTTTGAATGAAACAGATTGGCCCCCTTCCTCACAGATAATATTTATGAAAAAAACAATGATTAATTATGATTGATAAGTCTATTGGGTTATTTTATGTCTGTTCAACCGATGATGCTTTAATATTTGGAATACACATAACTACATGTCTTAACTGTTTAAAACTCCTTTTTTTATTATCATTTTTGGTTTTTGAGTTACTTAATTTATTGTTAAGCTTTTGTCACATACAGACGTTTGGACCTTTTGCAATATACTGATAACAAATAATACTAGACACTTCATTCTGAATTTATCAAATTTATCAGAAACTGAGCCTGTGCCTGCATTCTTATTTTGTGTTGTATAGTAATTTTTCCTAACTCACTTTCTTCTGTACTCTGAATTTCAGGAAGTTGAGATATGAAATTCAAAGTGTTGGAATTTTTTTATTTTAAAGGAAATCTTTAACAAAGTTAAAACGTTTTTCATTAATTGACATGCTGATAGAGAGTGTAATTACAAAGTTTGAAGGTGAAATGGGAATTCTTCAAAACTTATCGTGTTTCAAAAATGTTATTTTCTCTAAAAATCATATTTTTTGTGTTAAATATATCTGATGGGAAAGGTCTTAAAAATCTGAAACTTAGAATATTTACAGTCCTATAAGATATAAACATGCAGTAAAAATTTCATGACTGATATCCAAGTTATAAATGAATGACAGTCGCTTGAAAATATCTGAAAATGTTTCCAGTGTCTCTATAAACAGATATCACCTTGCAGGAATAAACATGTGGAATAACAATAATTAAACCATATAAATTTGTAATATATTGAAGAAAGATTCTTGTAGAACAATTAGGAGGTAGTTCCACAATTTAATACGTATTACAAATAGTAAGGTAACTATCATATTTTCAGGGATAAAAATCAGTATAGAGCGATGGTATGAAATTGGAAAAAACCTTTTAAAATAATATTAATTTTATGTTATTTAAAATTTTATTTACCAGTTGGCATTAGCTTTTTACTCCTTTCTCTGTATAAATTGATAATTTAAATCTTGGTTTATGGAATAAACACCTAGTAGCTGTGAGAAGTTTGATTGTGGTAGTTTTCAAGAGGTGGCTACTGAATGAATGGTAGAAAGCTTAAATAATGTTATTGGGTCTGAAGGCTGAGAGAACATACCATCCACATCCTTGTTGTTATGACATGTTTATATTTACCCCAACCATCAATTGTTATTGTAGATACAAATGTAAGTTATTATTTCTTGCAAATGTTGCTTTTTGAGTTTAAACAAACCTACTTCATCCTTCATCTACTTTATCAACATACTGCATTATGTTGATGTTATATAGCATGTAATGGTATCTTTGTTCTTTAGAATAATTTAGAATTCTTGTTTTGCCAGTTTTTATTCGTAACGTTGAACCTCTCCTCTAAAGTAGTTTCAAAACTCACTTGAGTTTCCGAAGCAGGCACATAAATGTAACTGATGTGTGTTTTTTTTTCTGTACAAAATTCATACATTTTTTGAGGAGTCAAGATCTGATCCACATTCAGCTGCAGTAAGCAGGCTCTGGTCATTTCTCTTTTGGTTATGCCCCCTACTCCTTCACATGCATTTTTACCAAGTGAAGTGACAAAGAAATGCCACTCTGCTTTAAGCCCAAAATCAGACATATGTTAGTGATTTTTTTTTTCGGCTTTTGTGTTGACTTAATAATTGCCACTAGAATGAACAATTTTTTCATACTTCATGCATTAATTTAAAGTCACTGCCACTGAATTTTTAAAAAGTGTTAACGGCAGTAATTGTTCTAGCAATTGCGTCAGAAACACCTTTAGCATACACGATAGATTTGAATGCTGCTTTGTTTNGAATGCTGCTTCGTTTCCTTCTCTATTAATAGAGAAGTTGGCAAGTAAACTGTGATTTGATTGCAGCAGATGACCTTACCTCAATAATCTATACAGTGTAATTTAAGGGTCAAGAAGAAACACAGTATTTATAAACTAACATTTTTACAATTAAAGTTTCTTAAGTGTTCATGTGTCACAAATGTTGCAAATATCTGAATAATTTTATTTTCCCATTTCTCGAGTAAAATTCATGCAAAAAAATTAAACAAAATTTGAGAAAATAGCATTTCTTTATTTCAACCCTTCAGACAGTAACAATCTTGGCTCATCCACTGTTTATTTTTGGTTTTTTTTTTTGGTGGGGCTGGGCTTGTCAAGAATATTAGAGCCCTTCACTGTATNTTTTTTTTTGGTGGGGCTGGGCTTGTCAAGAATATTAGAGCCCTTCACTGTATTATTAATTATTAACTACAGAATATCACAAAGTGGATCAGGAACACACACTCTTTAGTAATCAATACGAACACTATTAATAAATTAGACTGAATATACTTGATGTAAAACAAGCTAAACTATGTGTTTAGGCTTTTATTTATTTTTAAATTTTTCCTTCATGTGTTAGAAGAGATGTAAATGTTATGAAATCCAATTAGTATTTCATTGTAAGTACTGTCATTTTCTCTCCAAATAAATAAATAAATTTGTGAAAAGAAAGTTTGTTCACCTAAGCAGTGGCAGCAATTTGGAATCAAAAGGGATGAGGGGGCAAAAAGAAAAAAAAAAGTATTGACATTTTTCTTCCCATGACGTTTCTGCACATTTGCACTAAGTATGTTTTAAATAATGAAATAAATCAAAGAAAAAAGTATTGGTGATTACCACATTAAGGATGGTGTAATTGTTTTGATTATTCCTCGTTTTAGACGGTTAAAATGAAAATTTTATCTTTCCTTAAAAAAGTGGGGGGGGGGGGGAGCTNAGTCACCACCACTGCACCTAAGCGAATTATATGTGGAAAGGACTCCTCCACATGCTCTTTCACTTTTACTTCTGGACAAAATATTTTTGACACACCAATCAAAGTGATTACGCAACACAATCTGTAAACATAAATTCAGAGATAGATTATGGTAGTCTTCTACCCTTCAGTATTACTATTTATACTTGAGTCTTCTAGTGTCAATACACAACACATTAAAAGAACATTTTTCAGAAAAACAAAAACAAACTAGCATCCTCTCTCTATAAAAAAAATAAAAATTTCTTTTTCACAAAAAAGTTATTATTTAGGATGTGTCTTTTTTGATAACACGGTGGATGTGTCTCTTTGTCTTCTTTTGAAACCAACCATTCACTTCAGCATTTACAACAAGTGTGATGCATCTTGTATTATCAAGTAAAATGTTATAAACTCCACTTACTTTTAAAATCACAGCGGGTATTAACTACACAATGTTCACTGAAGGTTCACTCCAAACTCACATGGATAACTGGGCACCGAACCTCACTCGCTGCTCTGGGAGGTGGTGTAAGGTTGGTTACCTACTTCAAATATACTCTCCAAGCAAAGTAACTGCTGAAATAACAAGCAGGTTGCCTCATTTTTGAGGCAGGTAACCTGCCTCATAGCTTGCCGGGCATGTAACCAGCCAGGCAGCTTGCCCGGTGTTCATGGGCCTAGGGACAGTTTAATTCGTTTTGACACAAACAATTTTTGATTTTTTTATCCTTTATTTTTCTTCAATTTGAATAATTCTTATTGAATCCCAATAGAAGTCGCTGTATTCCTGTCAATTGCTTGTCTTTTTCCTTATTCTTTGTGGATTCCTTTCAAATGTCTATTTTCAAAATGAACGATTTACACTCCTTTATCGCATGTAATAAATGTTCTTCCTAATTTGTGACTTATTTAATTTCAAGATATTTTGCTGCATTTGCCACTGGCGTATTACTTTTCAGTCGTATTTATCACACACCTCAGTTTCAGTGTCCTATACAAATTAATAACTATACCTTTTCTTATTTTTATTTAATATAAAGTATAGTTGTTTATCTTCCAAGTGTACTTTGTGTTTTCCATATATTGTACAATAGTTATTATTATTATTATTATTATTATTTTATTTTTATTTTTTATTTTTTTGTAGTTAATAATCATTTGATGTAGTTGGGACTGAATATGCCTTAGCTGCTACGATGTGGCAGATAAAACATCTTTTGCTTCACTTATCTGAGTTTTATTTGTTAATATTTTGTGTTTCTTTATTTTCTGTTAAAAATATTATTCTTTATTGAATGTGTGGAAAGAATGCAGTGGATATTTTTTTAAAGCAAATATGTCCAATAACCATTTGGCTGATACGTAAATGAATGTATTAGAGCTACTTTTTTTGTTTATTAACATTGTTGCTTTTGCATTATATAATTCTTTACCAAATAAATTCTTTTCAACTCCACAACTTGTAAATTTAAGCGTCTTTAAGTGTTTTCTATTATTGCGTTGTTCTTTTGCATGAAGTGTGCCAATTAATGGGCAATCACAATGGTTAATTTTTAAAGCCTTATAATTATTGATTTTCTAATGATAGAATGAAAATGTCTTGTGCGACAGAGTCAGCTGCTATGTGTTGTAACACACTCATGAGAAATACATGAAATAACATGCAGATAAGTATTGATTATTTATTGCATGTTATTTAAACTTTGAGAGGTTTCTGAATTTTAAATTTTTAGTATCCTAAAAGTTTTTAGTTTCCAATGTGAGAAATTCAAGCCCCAATGTGGAATTTACTATGTCCAGGATATCAACATTATATTTTTCCTTTGATTTGTGATGCCATTAAAGGTGATGTGATCTTTGCTCTCAGGTACAGATACAAAGTTTTTTTGGAGAGTCATGATATCTTGTTTTTGCACCTCTGACAGCATCTTATGACAAGTCTCTCAAGATTTGACATGAATTTTCAAAAATGCCTTCATTTACATCACTTTTGAGTTGTTTTACCACTCTTTATATTTCCATGTAACCTATTTGATTTATTTTACTAGCGTAGAAATTTGGTGTTTTTTTAAGCTAATTTACATCTTTCTGTTTTCAGTAGAAACTGGTATATCAGATTCCATTTGTTGGTCTTTGGTGAAGATATAAAAACAGTTGTAATGTTTATTGAGAGGGTTTATGTTCACTGAATTTGTTATGAAGTGGTTGTATGCAATTTGATACTTACTCAGTGTAAGTGGTGGTAGAAGTGGCTTCTTAGTCATCAGAAGCTTTTCTTGAACTTAAAAAAGTTGCACACTAGCTTCATGAGAAGCACAATTATCAATGTTACTCTACTTACTTTCATAATATTTTACAATGAAGAATTGCTTATTGTCTTTTATATTCTCAATAAATAACTTTTTCCAATCACTGTGAGTCTCAATTTTAAGCAATCATTTTAAAGGCAGAATTACTGGGATACAACTCTTCTTTAATTACATTTGTAAATTGCATTTTAAAGAAGAGTTGTATTCCAGTAATTCTGCCTTTAAAATGATTGCTTAAAATTGGAAAAAAGTTATTTATTTCATAATATTTCTTTAATAAGAGATACTGTGTTCTATATTTTATGTTTGTCGTTATAGTTTAATAGCCAGCGAATGACCACCTTTGAAACCATGTGAAAGACTGCAGGAATGGCGTTCTCTTGTTGCCTTGATGGCTCGTGCTTAATAACTTTGTGAATTCCTCAATAAGATAAAAATTTCTGCACCATATAGATATAGATTGTTTATTATAGTGACATCCTGTATGATGTGTGATTTTTTTTTTAAGGTATCCTGTGTTCAGTGGGTGCTGAAGATGAAAAGGGATTGAACAAAGTCATTGAAGAACAGGAAACGTTGGAACCTGTGGCATGTGATACGGTATACAGCCCTGAAAAGAACTACGAGATTAAATGTCATCCTTCAAAAGGGAAAGGGTTTTCATGTGAAATTCGTCATCCGACACTTGATAAAAGTGATAACCTTAAGCAACTTTCACTTTCTCACCTAAGCGAGAAGCCTGATTCGTGTTATATCTGCGGAAAATCCTTTCGAGAGAATAGGTATCTCAAAGAACACATTCGTACTCACTCTGCTGAGAAATCATTTGAATGTGGAGTCTGTAAAGCAGTACGTTTCCCTTCCAGGAGCAAGCTACAAGCGCACATGCGAACGCACACTGGTGAGAAACCATTTTCATGTGCTCTCTGTAAAGCATCATACTCGCAGAAGGGTACATTGGAAAGACATTTGCGAACTCACACTGACGAGAAGCCTTACTCGTGTAATGTGTGTGAAACATCATTCGCACGGAAAGACGGTCTCAAAATGCACATGGCGACACACACTGTTGAGAAACCGTATTCGTGTGACGTGTGTAAAGCATCTTTCTCGGTGAAGGGTGCGCTGAAGAGACATATGCGATCCCATTCCGGCGAGAAGCCTTTCTCATGTGTTGTCTGTGAAACATCTTTCGCTCTGAAATATCACATGCGGAGGCACATGCTCACTCACACCGACCACAAAGCCTTTTCGTGTCACATCTGTAAAGCATCTTTCGCACGGAAGGATCGCGTGCTAGTGCATTTGCGAACTCACTCGAGAGAGAAGACGTAGTTGCTTTGGGTCTCTGCGATGCTTATGTTAGATGTAGAATAGAAGTGCATATTCGAACCCACACTGGTGGGAACCAAGGGGTCAAATTCAATGTTGTTTGTGAACTCATTCCAATGTGAAACCTTGTTGGTAAGTTGACTCTGGTTGGTCTCTTTCACGAGGTTATCTTGAAATTTTCATATATGGCATTTTTTATTTGGAACAATTATGGAACACCATATACTAATAATGTGTGGCGAATGTAGCTGTAACAATCTGAAGTAGATGAGAAAATTAGCATAGAACATTCCTGACTCCAAATGCTGTTATTCTCCATTTTTCTTGTCGTTTTATGTACTTTGCAGCATGCAGACTCTGCTTAATATTCTTTAAAGTTGGTTTCACACATATTTAGGAAAATGCAATTATTTCTGCTCAATTATTCATAAAAGATTGCAATGTTACATCAATTTGATTGTATTCAGTTTTTAATGTTTATTTTATATAAACTTTTCCATTTTATGTATTTTTACCTTTCCTTCTAGTGCCATTAATGTGCTGTCATGATGTTTCGTATGAGTTTTATTCTATTTTTGAAATTTGTTATTAATAAATTACTATTCAATATAAAGATTTTTTGTGTTGTATATCATTTCATTTTAAACTTATTTATGGTAGGTTCTATTTTTTATGAATTGATTGCTGCTTTTTTTAGTGTTTAACCTTTTCTAGCTGTAATTATAATAGTTGATCATTTCAGAGGCAAAAATGTTTTATAAAAATGAAAATAAATTTTTACCTTTTTTTGTATATTTTCTTGATGCAATCTTGCATTTACCTGTCTCCAGAAAATCCTTTTGGTCTGCAACCCATTGATTCAATCCTTCATCCCCAGTTCTACTGAATAATTGTTTAATTATTAGTAAATGCTTAATTTTCTTATTTAATGAATATTGCTTGCTTAATATTGTTATTTGGAGATTGTGTGACTTTAATATTGGAAGAAAAAATCATATCAGTACTTCATATAATGGATTCCCTTTATGTTCAAATTAATTTTGATTTCTTGGCCAAGAAATAAACTACATAAATTTTAAAGTTCATAGACTGGTTTTAAATGGCTGTAGTTGATACTGAAGCTGATAGTAACTCTTTGTGATGGGTTGGATAGTATGTTATAAAAGAAATATTAAAGAAATTGTAACATTTTGTTTTATTGCACAGTATTTTGAAACTTATTAAATTATATTTTAAATGAGAAATATGTAACATTTTGTGTAATATGTATGCCATGATGCGATCTTAGCTTTGTTGCTAATAATTGTTGGAAATCATTTTTATTGTTGCTTTTTAAACCATTCCCAATACTGTGTAGAATTTATTGGAGCAGTTGATGTGTCTCGATAATTATATAATTACTAACGTTCATCATTCGCACGAATTATTCTTCGGTTAATTAGCGAAAGCTAATTGTTGAATGATATATATATGGGAAGGAGAATACTTGAAATTATCACTTCTTTATTTACTACTCAGCGACTTTTTGTAGGGAGTTCAAGTTCAGACTATGCTTTGTGGCATATAAAAATGACATTACACATGCCCTTATACGGAAGAGAAATTATGTTTTTCTTTTAATTTCCATTCCCTTTATTTGTAACGATTTCCAAACAAATCGTATCTCAAAAGTTCAAAACGAAACAAAAAGAGTTTTCAAGAAGGAAAACTAAGGATAATTAGAATTACAATTAAATGAATTACAATTTTTCATCAAGAAATATTAATTGTTAATTTTCTTAAGACATCTCCCACGAAGAAGAGCATTTATACCCACTAATGTTTTCATATAAAGACATGAAAGAATCTGTAATTCCTTTAAATTTTTTAATTGAATATGTTAAAAATGTATTTGCTAAATAAGTAAACCCTTTCCTTGTATAGGGAACTCGGTTTTGATCATCTCAAATGTTTGAAGTAATTCCACATTATTTATCTAACACTACAAAATGGCTGAGAATCGTACATTACGTGTCATTTTGTCCCCTCATAAGAAATGCTTGGAAACATTCAAATTCGAACTCAATAAGACATTTTCTTCTATTGTGTTTTCACGAATTTATTTTACACAAAAAGACCTGACAATATAGTGTGGACCTCTTATATTATTGATGGATACACGAATAATCATGAACAACTGCATCATGTTTCTATTTCCCTAAAGAGTTTTCAGAAAATTTTAACCAATTGAACACATTTCGTTAGTCAGTCGTCCACACTGCAACAATTATCCCTTTCCAGAAATCAATGGCTCGCAATGTACCTGAGCAAAAGAACCACTATAGAGCGAGCGACGTAGAATCTCTCTGCGCATTCCTCTACACACACACAACAACAACACCTACTTTTCGTGCACATTCTCCGCTTCACTTTTCTCCTCCTCTTGTCGCTCTTGTCGCTTTTGCCAGCTGCAGGATAAACTTCTTCCGCTTTATCTTGCTACCCGTTACTCGCTTGTAGACGACCCAAGCGTTGATAGCTATTAGGTCTAGGATGTTGTAAAAGACATGAATTGGTCACTTCCCGCGTGCAGTTTCGGTTGTATATTTACGAGACGTGGTCGACCGCATCTACCGCGTATTTCGTGGCGTCGTAGAAAATTACTGTTTCTGACTTCTTCTTTCATTCTGTGCACATTGATACTTGAGCGTGTCGTGGGCCCAGAAGGAGGATGTTCTGGTTCTTCTTCCCTTGGCACACTCTCAAGGTGCACTCTGTGTTCCCAGTTTGTCTCAAGATTGTTGTAGAGTATAATTCAGGCTTGGAATTCTTCACCTCATTAGGGATTTCACGACGGATGCGCTTCATTGCTCCCATCGAAGAAGTGTTTTGGTCTTTGAGCTTCTTAGCAAGTTGGAGAGACGTGAAGAAGCTGTCTGTCTTCATGTTTCTCCCTGGGTTTAGAAGCGGCCCCACGAGGTCGCAACAAGGCGAAGCACGACGTACTCTTCCAGTGGCTGCTTATCCGCGTCGCGCGTCGACCTTATGGCTAAGAAGAAGGTATGGAAATGCGTTGCAGATATATTTTGTGGCCACATCTACAGCCATACAGAATTTGAGTTTATACATTTCGGGCTTGTTAGCCATATATTGGGTAAATCTGCTCCTGGTTTTGCTGGGAAGTAACTATTCAACAATTTATATTTTAACTTGTGCGGTAACGGCAATGGCAATTTTTCACAAGTTGTTTCCAAGAATTCAGAGATAAGAGCGAACTTATCAGTTGACAGGGGCTTTGCTCCGGTTGATTTCATGTCGAAACGAAGGAATCTGAGAAGCTCTCGAAATCTATCTCTTGACATCGTGTCCTTCGTGAATCGTCCACAGACACACCTTTTGAACACAGAACACGACGACAGTCACAGCCTCCAACTCCTCGAGCGACACGGTCCCCAGTCCGTGTTCTTGAGTTCTTTCTGCGTCGCTTCATGAGACGAAGCATCGATTCATCAAAGAGGAGACGAAAGGCACTGATGACTGTTGTCGACTCGGTGGTGGTGAGCGTATGTAGCGGGACCTCCCTCTGCTCTTTCACTGCAGCGCACCTTCCAGCCGAAGACTTCGATTCCAAGACCTTCCGTTCGGTTCCGTCTCGAGCGACCATCTTCACTGAGATTGAGAACGTTTCGGGCGGACTTGCAGCACTTTCGACTTCTCTCCTGCTGACGTTTCGTCCTCAGTCTCGTTATGTTCTTCGTCCTCACTGGCCTCTCGCTTGTCCGAAGCGAAACATCCACTTTCAGATTCAACATCTGAATTTTCTAACGTGCGAGCCACCTCATCAGTAGGAAGATGATCGTAACACGACATATCTCTAAGAACACTTTATAAATGACGAGATTAATACAATAATCCCCCTAACTGCAACACTAATAGTAACAGCTCAACGATACAATTCTAGTAATTCAGGCCGGGTACACATTGTTGTCTGAAAATGCCATCTGCTGCGTTATAATAAGGAATTGTACTGGTGTCAAAATCACCAGGATAGGTCCCATCAAAAATCTATGAAAAAGTAAAGATTTTACAAAATACAGCACAGTAAACACGATGAAAAACTATGAAAAGTCGAGATATTTGAAGAGAGACGACACCAGAGTCCACACATCATTTTGACCCCTTCTGCTGTTCTAGTGATAATCACACTTTCATTATCTATTTTTATGGGTTTTTAAAGCAGCTCTTGTAAAAAAATACTTACTAGTCCAGAATACATGAGCAGATGGTTATTTCAACTGCCTTGGAAGCTGCAAGTTTGTTAAAAATTTAAATCGGTGTTCCTGGTGGTATCATTGTCATTCAGTAAGCAGTCAAAACTCATTTTTAAATACTGATACATATATGATAACATTTAAAATTAATGTGACATTTCTTTCTACATAACAATATTGTCTCAGTTAGTAAGGAAATATTACAAATTTCACATGCATGTGAAGGAAACGAGCATTTCAATTAGATTCTTGGCTGCTCCCTAGTTACACTTAGGGTCCCTAGTTCGGGCACATGCCACTTCACATTGGAATAGCAATGCTGAAACAACTTTCCTCTTAACAAAATACAATTCCTATTATTCAAGAATTGCAATAGAATTCTGAGAAATTATATATTTTCCACAAAAGTAATGAAACGATTAAGAAAGTTCCAGAAATATAATATTTCTGTTATGAAGGGAACAATGTTATTTGGTTGTCCTACAAAATATTTCTCAAGTAAACAAATTATTACAATTGAAATGTCATAATCAGAAAGAGATACAGATTCATAACCAGAACTACTACTACAACTACTAATTCAAAGGACTGAATGTGAACTCAGAGTTGACTCTGGTAGGTGTGTGTGGGTTTTTTGTTGTTGTTACTGTTGTTCTTGTGTGGGGCTTTAGGACTCATCAATGGCAAGGTCATTAGAACCCTGACTCTGGTAGACTCTTAAGCCTTCCACAAATATAGATTCATCTTTGAAAACAAATCAGAACCCCCAAACATTCAAGATTGTAAATAAACAGCTAAGGGTTTGTGTTTACTCACGATCTAATTTAATGTGTAGTGAGGCTACATGTACAAACTAAGTAAAATGATCACTACCTCCGAATTAAGGATAATATAACAATTTATAGTAAACAACAATTATAGCAACCATTCCATAATATTCTCGAACAAACAAGTGAGTGTTTTGCTACAATGATAAATTCTTAGTAATTTGTTGACAAGTGAATAAATACATTAATAACCAACCAATCAAAAAGTGTTACACACTGCAAATTGACAGTCTAGTGGTAGAAGAAGGATCATCATTCTTGTTTCGAACTCCATGAGCGACGTCTTGCTTGTGCTTGTGCTAATCTGAGTTCTTGTGTGTGACACGATCTGTCAATTGTACTCATGTCTAACGTCACCCAAGTGAATATCTAGTACCTGTCAAATGAGATTTATGATATTACAGATCTCACGACAAATTAAATAGTGATTTTGATTGTGTTAATGTCTCATATAATTCAACTAGACTCAAAGTAACTTCTAAGTGTGGAATAATGGAACCTTCTACAGGACTAAAACTGATCGGTGAAGGACAATTATCACATTCCAAAAGTGCAACTAACTGTGAGTAAGAACTTCGAGTTGAGAAACTCGTTGAAATTGTTTGACATTGTCATAGGCATGATGATTTCCCAAAATATTTCTGACTAATATCAGACTAATTATTTAGCTCACGATTTCTGATATATGATGTTTCTTTTTAATTTTCATATTCATTCTGTACAAACATATATAAACTATTATTATAGACATGTTTCTAATATTGTGTGATATTCTCACGTATTCATATTAATGTAATTTGTTTTGACTATGTTTTACTAGTTTCCNGATGTTTCTTTTTAATTTTCATATTCATTCTGTACAAACATATATAAACTATTATATAGACATGTTTCTAATATTGTGTGATATTCTCACGTATTCATATTAATGTAATTTGTTTTGACTATGTTTTACTAGTTTCCTATTTCACAGGAAAACATCTTTATCTTTGTTTATAGAATCGCATGTGAATTTATGTGTTTCATTCCACAGCTTATTCAATTAACTTACATTTGTTAAAACTTCGCTGCTATAAATACCATTCAACCACTCGTGCAGTAAACAATACTTTGTTTTTATATAAATTGAAATTCAATCATTTTATTTAAAATTAGTCAATTTAATTGATGTTTCACTGTGAACGTCAATGTTGATTTATTTCTTGGTCTATTTTGATGGGGGGTGTGTATTATTGTTATTCTGAACACGCCATTTTGTGTATTTTACAATTAATTCCTTCTGATTTCAAACTCTTTCATAACTTTATACCCAACCAGAATAAATGTAATTATATTCTTAATATGATTAATTTAATTGAGCAGAACATGAGTGTCTACTTAGAATGATTTGGGATCTGCACTGAACCACTTTGGCATTTTACATGTGTTCATTACAAGCACGTGTCTGCACATCTGTAGGCGACCTCATCTCATCTCATTGATCGGACCAGGAGATGACATTGCGGTCAAGCAACCATTCTTCTTTCAATTGCACACGTTCTCTGAATCATGGTCATGTGCCTATTCAACATGTTACTGGCCCTTTCACTTCAACTCAACTTTAAATCAACATCAACTCAGCTACCTAGTGCATCACGTCATCATGGCTGGACTCTGCAGCATTGGAGAATCACATCATCCTTTTACCTCATCACTGCAACTTCACAACTCTTTGACGAGCCCTAAAGCCCCAACCAATGAAAAAAAAAAAAAATCAACGACCACTCAGTTTTGTGTCATTTGAGTTCTCCCTTGTTTTCATGGATTTTAGCTATAGCTGAAAGTTATTGAACTATTTTGTTAGCACTTTTCTCTCTCAACTCCCACCTTGTCCTCATTTATTTTTGGTTCTTCAAATGTAACGAAATTCTCCCCCAATTATTTATACACATGCTAAGGTTGCATACAGATAAGAAATTATTATGAATAATATGGAAAAAGCATACAAGAAGTAAAAATTGTAATTTAATCAGTTTTAAGAGCACTTTAGCAATAATGCGACTAATATAAAATGAATTAAAATCACTTTACAATAACAAGAATAATATAAAACTACAACATTTGTTAGGAAATTAAAGTCATATCAATTTTTATGAAAATCAATAAATACTTTGAGATTGTAGAAGAAGTAGAGCATTAGGAAGCTTTCTGTTAAATGTTTCTGTAAAGGAAGGTGAAGAATTGTATTTGTTTTCCTTAGACATAGTAACAAAATTCTTAATAAATCGATGTAAATTAGGTTGAAGTCATTATCGATTTTTTTTTACATTTTACCTCATTAACTTCATTTATTAGTTTCTTTTGTAGGTTATTATGTAAAATTTATGGTATAATTGCANAAACTCATATCAATTTTTATGAAAATCAATAAATTCTTTGAGATTGTAGAAGAAGTAGAGCATTAGGAAGCTTTCTGTTAAATGTTTCTGTAAAGGAAGGTGAAGAATTGTATTTGTTTTCCTTAGACATAGTAACAAAATTCTTAATAAATCGATGTAAATTAGGTTGAAGTCATTATCGATTTTTTTTTACATTTTACCTCATTAACTTCATTTATTAGTTTCTTTTGTAGGTTATTATGTAAAATTTATGGTATAATTGCAAATAAAGTTGTGTCATACACTATAACAACATGAATTTTTGGCATAAAATAAACTTCATTATTAAATTTGTTGCTTCTACTAATAAAAATATTAAAACAATTAATTTCTTTAACTCGGCAGTGGGCACATCCCAAATGCAAACACAATTTGTTGCTACTGGGTAAAAAATACCATATTTTCTATTAGCAAAGAAAACAGTTTTGTGCTGTATATATATTCAATTCTCTACTGGAATATGAAAGAATACTTCTTTGCTAACAACATCCACTGTATAAACCCCCCAGGGGACTAACGTCTAGTAAGTACGGGTCTGGCAAACACGGGGTCCTGAGGTGAGTTTGGCATTACTTCCACTTACTTGTGTGAGGCTCCTTCCTTTCTCTTTTCTGACCTTCCTCAGTCACCTCTTGTTCTCTTTGATCCCGACGCTATTAAGCCTAGGGTATCTTTCATTTTCCTCATTTTTTGTCCTCAATGTTTTGATTTTTGGTTTTGAGATATGTTTTGGTATGTTGTAATTCAGGAGGGTTTTTAAGTGGGTATGGTTGAGTCATTCGGCGAGTCCCACACGCGGAGAGAGTCATGTTGGCTCTCCTTAGTGCGCAACTGCATTTTCCCTACCTATTCAGAATTTTAGGGCTCTAATGACCTTGATGTCTATAAGCCGTAAAGCCCCACAAAAAAACAAAAAACAAAAAAAAAATCCTATATAAAGTTTGTTAATTTGTTAAAACATTTGTTAATTGTTTTCTATTAAATTCAAACATGAACTATGTGAAACTTTTTATTTCATCTCATTTACTTCTTAAATTAAAAAAATAGACTTCTGCTCCTTATAAGCTATATAAAATTTAGATGATAACTAAGACTACATGGTACAATTCCAAACTAGTGAAAAATAAACATTTATTAAATCAATTTCTTTTTTGAAATATCGTCCAATTTATCTGTCTGCTGTCTATCCAAATACTGTCCAATCTCTTTTAGAAAGACATTTTTAAGAATTCTTGAGGAAACGCCACATTACTTCAACTCTTGGTAACTATCACCATAAATATGTATGATATGTTCATGACTTATCATTTTAGAACTTAACTTACAGTCAGTCCTGGACTTTCAATCATTTTGCCCGGAGCACTCTTCACACAGAGAAGAATATGTTTTAGAACCCATTTCTGAAACACTTGCCTGGTCTATCTCTTTTTGCTTACCATATCCAAGTATAAAATTAATTTTAGTTTTTATAAATAATGCTGTTATGTCTTCATTACTTAGAACTGAAATTGCCATAAATATACTCAGAAGCCAGAATAATTTTCGTATTCATAATAAAAATATTTAGTACACAAGAGGTCACTACCGGGTAAAAATTACCCACACTTACTTTGCACATGCATAGCAGCTATGTACGTACTGTGAAATGTGTGCAACAGAACGGATATGTTAGATATTCATCAATAAGAAGCTACATAAAACAGCAGATACCTAAATTTTCTGAAATGAAAGTTATGAATTGATTATTGGGGTCTGTGGTAATTTTTACCCTTTAGCACTTCCTGCCAGGTTAAAAATAGTCTAAAACAGTTTACTGTGTTATATAACTTTTAAGAAAGGTGATGGATGTTGAAATCAATGGATGCAAAATTGTCCCACTTTTCGTGGGTATTAAATGATGTGTTTATTATATCTTAAATATTCAAACTGGTCTGACATTTAATAAATGAATGCTCTTTGGATGACTTGGAAGTTAGTGTGAAGGAAAAATATTTATTTATTTGATACAAAAAAATTTTGTTGCATCAATGGTATTATTATATGATATACCATTGTTCCACCAATTACTAATGAATTGGAACTACATTTGTCAAAAAGATCTCTGTATCTGTAATTTCTTGTATTTCTCATAACATTAATTTGTATCTAAATTTAGATGTATGAGATATTTCTGGATGCTTTATGTATGTCTTAAATAAATTTTTATATTGAATGTATATACATAAAAACACTTTTTAAAGACAAGCTTTTATTTAAGCTATGTATTGAAATTAATAAAATATGTTCAAATTTTTATTAAGGTAATGCAATGCAAAGTGCTAATACTTCCTTCCATATGTATTTCACATTAAAAGATGCTAAAAAAAATAAACGTACATACTTTTCTTATCGCTGAAAATGATATAATATTTTATACTGAATTATTTATCTCCAAAAAGTTTGTCGTGCAAATTGTAATGAAAATACATACTGTGCAAATACTTATCAGCCAATCATAATACTGCATTGTCATCAGGTTTCTGTGTGTGTGCCAAATTTCAGCTCAATTGATGGGGAGAACTGGTTTGATATTCAGTTGCAAGATTTAGCCTAAATCTACCGACAGGTGAAGTTAAGTAAAAGCTAGTAAAATGGTGTCTGTAAGATTTTGGCTCTGAAACATTTCCATAAATTTTATTGTTTTTAATATTACTGTTCTTACTATTAATTGTATCATATTAGTGGCAGAAGTTACTGTAATATGTTATGATTTTACCATATCGCAAGTTGTAACATATTATATTATTTCTGATTTTAATGTATTAAAATAAACCACATCTTGACCACATCTCCTCGGAGTGCTGTTTGCTGGGTGGATAAAATATGAACGAGCTGTGCATATAAGTAATGAAAATAAATGAAATTATCATTGGATAAAGATTAATTAGATAATTATTGCTTTAATCTATAAACACAATTGTTGTTATGAAACGAACTGTTGATACAAAAATGTAAGCTTTCATTTCCTTCAATTCGAATTTAATAAATTAAAATCGTGTTGTGTTTGAAGTAGCGCCTTGCGCTTACGTTACGTCTTGGAATTAGTTTGCCAAAGTGACAGCCAATTGTAGATGGCGCAACCGGCTCGAAATTTGTCACCCAAGGGAACTATGAGATATTGAGCTCCTGTTCATTAACTTGTGAACAAAATGGCACACAACGGTTGTAAACGTTGGCAAATTCGAGTTATAACGTAAGAGAATAGTTTTTTTACTCGTTGGACATTCTGAAGATGTTGTGGATTCAGTAGCTCTGGCTCCCAATGAATTTTAAGAAATACCCTGTGCTGCGTATCATCACTGAACTTCCTTTGTTAAGCATTACAGACAAGTAATGCGTTTGTGTGTTCGCTTGAATTCGTGAACATGTTCGTCCAGATTCTTAAGTGCAAATAGAATTAATTTGGTGAATCAATGACATCTGCAGCGCAGATTTAAACGTAGCACGTGTTTAGTGAGTAATTTAGATGATTTCTGATTTTATTTAATGCATATTTTGTTAGGTTATGTGAGGTACAAAGTAATTGTTAAGTATGTGGTAAAACTTATTATCACTAAAGGCTGTAATGTTATGTAAACCCCTGAAAAAGATTGCTTGGGTTGTCTTAAAAATTTGATTAATAATTAATTTGATTCATAAACATATCTAGAAAGAACTACCACTGAAGGTGAAAATTGTGAAGAAAGCTATTGACCTCTGTGATACACATGGAGAAGAAACACTTTGAAGTTCATGATGTAAAAGAAGTAACCATGTAATTACTTTCACTGGTTGTGAAGAGATGGCTTTGTCAACTATAACCATAAAAGAAGAATTGTCTTTAGAAGAGTCATTTGAAGTAAATGAGGTTACACTTGATATGTTACAAAATGCAAACGAGACTGTTCCATACCCTATTAAGGAGAATGGTCGAGAATGTACAAATGAAAGTGGAACTCCATTTAGTTTTGTTGGCATAAAAATGGAAAAGCCTAATGATTATGAAAGTGAAGAATCTTTTGCGAATTTAGAAACAAAATATTCCTCTGAGGAATATACCAGTCATAAGGATAGGGAATATAATGTAGATGATCAATTTTTTGAGAGTAAGTTACCTACGAATCTGAACAACACATCTTGTATTGAAATCAAAATGGAATGTGAAGAAGACAGTGAGAGTTGTAAATCAGATTTTCAAACAAATGAGGACACGTCAATGACAATAGACGTGGACAGTAAGATTAACTCCAGGTCAGTGGTACATGGATGTGACATGGGACATTCAAGTAATGAGTTCATTAGAGGAATTGAGTGTCAAGTATACCCCATCTTGAGGGTGAAGGAAGACGAAGAGAAGACTGACACGCAGATTGCAGCGAACAGGAAAAATTCAGGTGAGAATTTATGTATTAATATTACTTTGTTGTTTATTGTATGACTTGTTTGTTAATGTATTGCCCATTTTATTAACCTTTCATTGTGATTTTGAGAAACTATGGAAAAATACACTTGACATGTAAAAATTTTGTTTTACTGTCACCTTGTATTGGTCTGTTACATTAAGTTATAGGAAACAGATTTAGTAAAAGAAAGATAAGAGAGAACTGAACTGCAGGGTGACCTGATAGTGGAAAAACTGGAAATTTCAGGTAATTTTGCAGGACAGGGAAAGTCAGAGAAGTTTGCACAAGGTCTGGGAAATGAGGAAAAATGTGTACAAATTATTTTGTGTAAATATTATTCAAATTCTATAGATGCAATTATTTTTCAGAGTGCAATAACTACTAATATTTATTCATGTGTAGAACTATAATAAGTTAAACTTTGTGTAATTCCTTTTATTCCTTTTTTTTTATTTAATACTTTCTAATAGAAGTCTACTAGACAATGGTGTTTTCTAAAAGGATACCCCCAAAAAGAATTAGTGGAGAAAATCTGTCTCTCTTGATAGTCAATGTATTTTTAGAGTAGGTTCAATGTCAAAAAAATTAAAAATATTATGTTCCTGCTGTACAAAACTTTGTCCCACACTATTTTTTTATTGCATGAAATGTTTATGTACGGTTTCCTTTTTCTTTTAGAGTGCCTTTTGCATTGTAGTGCATGTCACTAATGTTTGGAGTAATCAGTTTCAAAATATGTATTAGTGTTTTCAAACGTTAGAATTAATTGGCAATAAGTCTTGACTATTGTTAATAATTCTAGCTCACCCACTTCTAAAACAATGAAACATTGTCACAGTTTCAGCATTTATTGTTGCATTTGCAGACCCAGAAGCATAGGTGTGTGTAGATGAAATCCTTTGCTTCCTGGACTGTGTGTGTTCCGTTCCAATCATTTAAAATGACTTTAAATGTTTTCTTGTTTCAAAATATTTAATTTTATTTGTTTTCCGGTTGATTAATCTCGTTCTTATGCAGCATCTTTATCTGCAGAAATCATTGGCTTTTGTGTTTGTCAGGCAATAGCAAATCAGTTTCACTGATCAACAATAAAATTGATTGATAAATGGGGAAGGTCTTGATTAGAGGCTGGAGTTGAGTGTATGAGAGATATATAATGATAGAAAATTGAATCCTTTTTGTACAAAAAGTACAAATTTCAGACTGTAATTGATCCTTCTGATACTCCTGCTTGAGTGCGCTCCTGCACGAGTTATGAGGTTTTGAAAACAAACTGCGTAATGAATTTAATGTTTCTATTAAATGTAATTCTTTCAAATAGGATAACCATTAGCAAAGTGTTTCATGCTTTTACTTTTCATTGAATAATGATAAAAGGGACTGCATTAATACAAGATTGCAACAGTTTCATAACTATACTTTTCAGGTGATCCAAAAATATGTGGTTGCCTCAACCATTGAGAAAAATTTCACAATTTGGTTGGCCTTTCCTCTTAGAACAATCATAAAATTGTTTCATTTGACATGCAAGTAAGTTAATCTGTGTTGCTTATTTTATAAATTTTGTCCTTTTAATTACAAATTTTTTTCTCTATGCCGTATCCCCATGCACCCAAGGACTCCATTTCCATGGGAAAGCAGCATCTCCCATCTTAGTACCCTGCCTTTATATGCAAATTATATCTTCAGCTTCATTTTAACACATTTAAGATAGGGAATCAATCGGTCTTGATAGAATTGCTTATTAGTTAAAGTTGATAAAGTTTCATGAACTCTGCATGAATAATTTGCATGTTGTTTCAATTTCAATTTAGCTTGATCTCTTTCAGGATATCACAATTTACCACCATTGTCTAAAAAAAGTATACATGCAAGTACTAGAAATCCATTCAACTTATTGGAATTATGTAATGTTATTCTTTAAGTATTAACATGCTATGACTAACGTATTTCATAGGATTAAGAAAAATTAACAAACATGTGCACCTTCTGGGGATTCACGGCATCCGTGTGCAGGTATGGCATTACAAATATAGAAAAGATACACAATAATTATGAAACTATATAAACTAAAAAGAAAATTTGCNGCCGTCAGATGGAGATAATCAAAGTACATCAGTTTTCTAATTAAACATTTATTCCAAGAAGTAAAACCTTGTATAAATGTAAAAGTTTTACACAATAGACAACAATATACTATCACTCTTGATTTTAGTATTCAAATTATTATAAATAAAATTTTTCAGTATGTATTTGATAGTTTCATTAGAATTATATAAAGTAAGGATGTTATCAGCCATTGTTAAAATTAGACAAAATTCTTGCAGTTTGGTCAAATTCTTTCTTATCACTTACCCCACGTTTTGGCAATGAACCTTACCTTTATCAGGGTTATATAAAATAGAGACGATTTTGGGGTTATTTCTGCATTCTAAATCATACCAGTAACCGATGATAATGTTCACTACCACAAATTAGACGCAACCCCAGACCCATTTCACCGTAAATTATATAAAACATATTAGGAACAGGAATAGTATAGATTCTCTTAGGTGTCAATACAGAGAGAGAGAAGTGACACTTCTTCTGTGCTATAGAAAGTTGTAATTAATGACTCACAAATTTGACGTTTCGACTGTCGCAAACACTTTATTACATTTTTGAAACTTTATATCCAATAAGGATGTATTAATTCTGTAGCCCCATCCTGGCCCGGGTTTTTTCTCCGTTTTTCCTTCGGGTAGAGGCGGATTTCTTATACAGGTTCTCTAGGCTTTGTCTAGGGGCGTGTTTATTGTAACAATAAATCGTGAATTTAGTGTTTTTTCAACTCTTATGATTTTTAAACACTATACTCAGAATAATCTATAGTTCGATAATAACTTGTACATGTAAATTTACAAACATATTTGCGTTAAATTACAAACATATTGACATTATATATGTATTATAACTCGCAGCTAACTTTTTATCTTATCTAGGAACTTTTGCTGAAATTTTTGAATCCGCCTCTGCCTTAGGGCCCTTGATCGGAATTGATGGAATACGTCCCTCGCTTGCTTCCGGAGAGTAAATAATTTTTTTCCCCTCCACGTGGTCATACGCAGTTTGTACTGTTTTTTGACANCGGCAGTTTGTAATTGCTTTTTTGACAATAAATTTATTATTATTAATTGATTGATTGAAAAAATTAGGATTTATTAAGAAAGTGTAGAGTAAAAGTGTGTGTGCTAGAAGAGTGTCTTTTAGTCAAAATTAGACACTAAATCTGCAAATTTGTGCTGCTTCTGCAGAAAGTGCCAGCGTTCTCCACTTTGAGCAGAAAACGATTGGGCGAAGGAGGGGTGGGGGGAGCCCCAAGTCTCCCCTCTTTCGAGACGAGGCGGCAGTTCAAACACTGAAACAGTGTTGCTCACTAGGAAGAGCAAACGACTATAACAACCTCTTTTGAAAATATTCATTGTGCTCGAGATTTCAATAATTAATTGTTATAAAGAACATTTTCATTTTAAGTATATAAACGAATAAGAAAATTAAATAAAAAAGAATACAAATTCACGAGGCGACAGTAAGAGGAAGATTGCTGAAAGCTAAATTATTTACATATGCTCTCCAGGTACAATATCTTCCATTATAAACAGATAAAATTCTTGTAAAACCTTTAAAAGTTTCATTCGAGAGTCTTGTTGTCAAACGGGATTTCGGTCGTTTTAGAAAAGTTAGCTGTTGGCAGAGAGGGTGCAAAAGTACGGCTGAACATCGATGTAGTTTCTCCAGCAAACGGAAAGATTTGTCGAACTTAGGAACTTTTGTTAAAATAACATTATTATTCCCATAAGAAAGTTATAGGCAGAGCTGGCAGTTGTACTGAACGTGTACCCGCAAATGCAGCTGTGGACGTCCGTCGCAGTGACACTTGTCTTTGTCCATCGACTCTGTGACGACTCGGCTTCCACNCTTCCACTGTAATGGACCATTAGTTTTCGGTTGGAGTATTTGCAGACCAATAAAAAGGGAAGTTAAAATTTGAGGTTTAAAAATCCTTGAAAACGTCTTGCGATTTGCATTTCAACGAAAGCAGTACTTGATGTTGATCTTAGCAAAAGTTAATGGTTCACGAAGGCTGCAATCATTTTCATGTTTTGAAATACCTGTACAATCTAGATCCCTTCGAGAAAAACAAACATTTGAAAATAATTTATTTAGTTGGTGGGGTGAATGATGATATTATTTTTCGTCCCGATTCTTTAATGAATCTTCTCGGAGAAGACGGTGCGCTCTTGAAACGAATGTGTAAATATTGTTTCTTACCGAAGGTTTCCGTGGACTTCCTTTGGGGGGGATTGTAACGAAATAATGAAGGATGTGCTAAGTACTTGTGTGTAAAGTTATTGAAATTTTTTACACAAAAGACTTGAATACCTTTCAATAATCTCTTTACTAAGTGAAAAAGAAGGAAAAAGAAACCAGAAATTATGGATTGGTATCTTGAGAAATTTAGATTAAGGGAATAACTTCTGTTGCTTTAGTTTTCAATTTCCCGTGCAATGAAATCTGGGATAAAAGAAGCGTAGAATTAAATTACATGTTGATTTAATTGCATATGGACATAGCAACTACCGCAGGTTTATTTTTAAACATTCCTTGCGTTTTATTTCACCTAAAACAGATTCTGGCCACATTTTGTAGGCGTTCGATTTCCTTCCTCTCGTGTCGCGCTCGACGCGATTGTTGGTGCGTCAGAGGAAGATCGTATCTCGCGCCAACTTTGTGTTCGAAATATCTTTTACTGGACTATAATCCTGTACGTAGTATTTCCTCCATACCAAGTAAATATCTTATATTATATCGTAATAGAGTGGCGTTCTTTTCGTCCCTTGACGGTTGCTGCTCGAAGCCTTGATGAATTCCTCGATAATATGAAAAATACTTTATCATATCATGCATAGGTTGTCTGTTGTAGTGATTTTAAGTCGTTGATTGATTTGTTTTTGTTTTTTCAGCTTTTAAAGGAGCATTGGGTGCTGAAGAGGAAAATGGTGTAAACAAAATCACTGAAGTACAGGAAACGTTGAAATCTGCAGAATGTGTTACTGTCTCCAGCGTTGACAAAAATTACGAGGGTAAATCTCATCCTTCGAAAGGGAAAGGATTTTCGTGTAACAATTGTCATCCGACTGTAGAAGAGGGAAATAATCTTACACGACTTACACAGTCTAACGTAGGTGAGAATCCATTTTCGTGTTATATCTGCGGAAAATATTTTCGAGAGATCAGGCATCTCGAAAAACATATTCCTACTCCTACTGACGACAAATCATACTCTCTTACTTACGTACTTATTAGGGTCACTGCTACAAGACAACCGGACTAAAGTTAGTCTGCGGCTAACGGTCTCAGGGCTATCTACAAATACCTTTATTACACGAACGTGGAACGAGCTAACTCGGGGGCAAACTCTTGTTATACCGACGACCGGGAGAGAGCAGGGTTTAACTCGGTCCACGACCGTTCACGACGCGACGCCGAGGACGGGCAAGTTGGTAAAAAAAAAATATCGCTATGTACCGTATTGATATTTACAAAAACTATCGATATTATGGGGACCAAAAATCGATCAATATTTTCAATATCGATGAATACAAAAATTATTAACAAAATTACAAAAAATAACGGGAAAATTCTTATAATTTCTTTATTTCAAATCCTTTGTAGCTTTTATAGGAAAATAAATAACGAACAACATAAAATAAAAATATTTATTGATTTAAAGCTACAGAACAATTTCAAGCGTAATCTAATAGAGCTATACAGCTTTCTTATTTCTTAAAGAAAAGAACGATATTTATTATTGTTTGTTTATTTTAGTGTTTGCAAATGAAACATTTAGCTCAGTGCTATTGAACCTTATCTACATGGAGCGATAGGAGGTAGGCGATTGGTGGTAGAGACTATTGTTAGTAGGTGGGCCGCTTAGCTGGGTTTGCCACCAACTTGGCCCATGTGGAGGGTTTAGTAGGAATTGTTAGTAATAGTTAGTTATTGTTACTAGGAGCAGGAGGTGGACAGAGGAAGAAGGGTTCGCTTTTCAGTAGTCACAGCTATATGAACTGAAGGACATTAATATGGCAATTTTTTTTTCTTTCGGACCTCTCCGGGAATTGAACCTGGGATGACTTTTGGTTATGAGCTACAACGTTAGCACATGAATCTCGGAGAGACGTGATATGTATGTGTGTGTGTGAGTGCGCGTTCCGAATTGTACTGCGCAGAAACGAAATTCTAGTAGTGCTCTGTTCCAGCAGTGACAATTCCGAACTTTTTTAAGTCCCAGTTCGCTTTTTCCAGCAGTCGCCAGCGAAGAATTCCGAACCGTTCGCAACCGTTCAGGAATTCTGTAGGGATTTTAAATCCGGAACTGTGGTTACGGACGGTCTCCCCCGTGGTTCGTAGGCGGTTGGGGAAATCAGTGGTTAGGGAGAAAGAACATCTCTCGTCGCAGTGTGAACTTCTCTGTGTCACTGTGCTACCTGTTTCGTTCGACCTTGCGTTTTTCATTGAATTATTCTTTCCGACCATTTTGAACCTCTTCTATTACATTTTGACCCTGCTTTTGTCCTATTTTGACTACATTTTGACCCTGTTCTTTTCGACCAGTGACATCTCGTGGTTTATGAAGACCTAGTTGTTTTTTTTGTAAATCTTCTGTATATTTCATTCTATTATATTTATTTTATTCTGCATAAATATCCTCTGTATATTTCATTTCTACTTGTATTAGATTCATTTCTTTGATTAATTTCTATTTTGGTTTTATTTCATTGTTTACCATCAGTATTTACTTTTCTCATCACCTTTTTATTTTTATTTGGGTACTGGTAGATTAAAGGAAGAATGGAAGGTTAGTGAAACATAAAGTTTGTTTTATAAGTAGGAAATAATTTCTATTTAAAGAGTGAAAATATGCATGATATTAAAGTAAGTAAATATAAATATGTATGTGCTTGTATGTGAAAGTATTTTTAATTGTGTTGGGAAGGCAAGAGTATTTTCTATCGTTTGTAAGGGATGGTTCAACTTTGAAAATTTATATTAGCAAAGATGTTAAGTCTAGGACATTGAAATTTTTACCCGGTTTTTCTGGTATAGCGATTTATAAGAAGTGTGGGTTTTATAATTTTATCTTGGATAGAAAATGTGTTCTCGTACTTTTTATAAAATATTGCGATCTCGAGATCGGCTTATCATACGATCTTCCATCGGACATTAAAATAATCATATTTAAAAATAAGATAAAAATAAACAATTATTAATAATGGTACATTGTGATTTCATATCTCTTGATACAACACATAAGACCCAGCGGTGATTCTGTCGTACATTGATTCTCCGTGTTTCTGTTCCACGAAACGTTTACTGCATTTGAATCCTGTAAGATAATCCTTCCGAGCTTCATGTAGAACGGAATGTAGATCTTACATAGTTCCCTCTTCAGACCAGCACCTTGCCATCAAGGTCAATCGCACTCTGCCAGGCAGACGTCCGCATATGCCTACGAACGCACGCAGCAGAAACCCAGTCCCAATCCTCCAAATTTCCTTGTATCTTTCCATTAATAATCGATTTCCATTACTCAGATGTTAGTTTGAATGATAAATTCTTTCGTCAGGAAAGTGAGTAACGTTAAAATTTATTTTACATTCACATTTTTATTTAGTTCATGGTACATTAGGTATGTGAAAAGAAATGAATTATTATTGATAATTATTTTTATGCAGTGTGTATATTTGTTACCGTATACTCTCTGAATTAAGAATTTTTAAAAAAATATGACATTTATTGCTCTAAATCCCTGAAAATTCCAAAAATTTGTTGGTTGCGAAACGATGTAGGTGAAGAAGGGTATTGAGTTTTCTAAGGTCAATAAAACAACGCAAATGAATATTTTGTGAATTTGAAAGAAACCGTGTAGAAATAAAATGAAACTCCCAATTTTTTTAAGCCTCGATAGAGTGAAGTGCAAAGAAGCATTAAAACAGTTCGTTGCCTGTGTGCGTCCTCCTATTTAACTCCCAATCGCGAAACAACTCTTTTGTCTGTCTGCAGTCTTTTGGTCGTCGGTGTGTACACTTCCATTGTTCCCAATGGCAACTGAGCGTTGCGACTTTTATTCCTGTAGACAGAAAGTGCGGAACCCCTTGCACATGAACATGCTACGAGCGTTGTAATATGTGACAATACACTACTGAATGTAGTTGTTTCTCTCTCCGCGTGGAGTCGCAGTAAGCGTTGTTTTGTTGACCTACAGTAAATGATTGTCTTTTCCTTGTTTTATGTGTACAGAATCTTTTTTTTTGTTTGTTTCAGTTCTAAATGAATTCCTAGTTATTCGAGGAAGTGAAGAGAATGGAGAATATCGGTCGTGGTCTCACTCTTCCACTCGACTGCTCATCGATGCAGTGACGGAGAAGAGAAGCGACGTAGGGACAAATGCAATAAGAAACAAGAAGCTGATGTGGGAGGCAATTGCCTCTACCCTTAAAAGGCAACATGGAATGACTGTTACCAGAGCTAACTGCGAGAACAGGTGGAAGGTCTTGGTGCGTAATTACAAAAGATTTGTGGAGAATAATAGAAGTATTGGAAGAGGTCGGAAAGATTTCGAATATGCAGCGGAAATGGACGCTATTTTCATAAAGAAAAGGAATACTAATTCAGAAATAATTCTTCCTTCTAGTACTATTCACAATCTGAACTCATCCCCAGAACCCTTTGATATTGATAGTGTACCTCTCCCTCCAGATACTGCCCTCGCGAACTGTTCTTCTCACAGTTCCCTCCCAGTTCCATCAGCCCAGTGTACCCCTCAAGTTCCCTCAGTCCAGTGTGCCCTTCAAGTTCCCTCAGTCCAGTGTACCCCTCAAGTTCCCTCAGTCCAGTGTGCCCTTCAAGTTCCCTCAGTCCAGTGTGCCCCTCAAGTTCCCTCAGTCCAGTGTGCCCCTCATGTTCCCTCAGCCCAGTGTGCCCCTCATGTTCCCTCAGTCCAATGTACTTCTCAAGTTCCCTCAGTCCAGTGTACTTCTCAAGTTCCCTCAGTCCAGTGTACTTCTCAAGTTCCCTCAGTCCAGTGTACTTCTCAAGTTCCATCAATCCAAAGTATTTCGTCAGCCAACTCACCTCCGTGTGGTCCAAAACCCACTCCAATGCGTCTGCGAATTGAGAAGAAACGTGCGGACCAAAAAGAAAAACGACAAGAAAAGAAGCTGGAATTGGAGGAGAGGAAGCTGTTGTTGGAGGAGAGGAAGTTGGTTCTCCAGGAAAAGAACTACGATTTGCAGGTGAAGAAGTTAGAGGAATATAAAAGGAGGAATGACATTTTAGAGGATGCGATTAGAAACAACTTGTATCCAAACAACCTACTCTAATAAATTTTTCCAACTTACATTGTTTGTTACAGTACTTCTTTTCAACACTGTCTTGACTGTAGAGAAGTTATTTCTGTTAAAGTTAGAATTGCATTGTCATAGTTTTAGAAGAGGTTAGGAAATGAATTCCCCCTTCTCCCATTCAAACCCCTTTTCTCAGCAACAGTAAACTCATGTACCCTAATATGGTACTTTAATTACCACACA
>NNCF01140144.1:0-15322 GCA_002313205.1 Laupala kohalensis
TACTTTAAATTTAATAATGTCAAATTTTCGGAATTTTACCATTCATTGTCATTCTCCAGCTACAAGATGAACCAAGTTTCATGCTTGTACGACTAGTACAAGTACTTTATACTTATGATTACTAGATTCGTGGTCTCAATAACTGGCTGTTGATTAAAATCAATAAGCCCACTCTGGAGATCGATTATGCTTTCAGCTCGAATTATCTTTATCAAATTTTCTCATCTAGACAATTGCTAAGTAGTCAAACCNTATACTGTTCCTTGTGTTTGTAACACTGGCTGTTGATTAAAATCAGTAAGCCCACTCTGGAGATCGATTATGCTTTCAGCTCGAATTATCTTTATCAAATTTTCTCATCTAGACAATTGCTAAGTAGTCAAACCTCAAGCCAAGTTCCTTAATATTCAAACGAATGACGAAACAGTGACTGATGAAAACCAGTAAACTCGTCACCAAAGAACCACAAAGCATGACCCACCGTTCACAACCCACTTCTTATAAAACTAAATCAGGTGTCCCGGCGCTGAATAGATTTCAACCGAAAGAAGCATGGAGTTAATGGGATTCATGCAATTGAAATGTAAATTCTTATACCCAATAAAAATTTTCTCCATGATCATACAAAGGCTAATAAATACAAAAAGAAACGTAGAATACACATTATTCACATCAACTAAATGGATTTATGTGTTTTTTAATGATTGATATATAGTAAAAGGCAACAGCCATCTATATGGCTATGTTACTTGACTTATCATCTGTAACAAAATTCTCATGTTATTGAACTGTCTGCTCGGGGTATTGGCATGTCAAATTAAAATTTTTGAATCAATAAATACAACCTAAAAATATTTTAATAAACACATTACTCGCAGAACAGGTAATGAGATAGTCTCGCTTCAAGATCTAAGAATACTCACGCGCACAATTTCTATCTCGAGTTAATACTCTCACCATCTCAGAATATAACAATTACTCCCTCGAATTAAAAGTATTAAAGACTTTAAATAATCGTTTCAATAGAAAACTCAGTTTTTTTTGTTTGTTTTTTGTGGTTGCCCTAATAACACGTCTCCTGCTTCACAGATCGAAACCTCATCACAGAAAACATTTCAAATAAGAAAACTATAAACAGACAATAATCGCAATCTGTGCTGTCATTCATGCATCGGTTGATCACCAGAATAAAGCAATGTCATTATTGTTTCATGGGAAACACTAAACTTAAGTACAGTAACAAAAATTAGTATTCCTTTGACTTTGTACATACGTCATTCCCCTCTCTACAGCTCACGCACGTGAAATTACCGTTTGTATTATCGCAAAGGCCACACTATTATTTGTAATACCCAAACAACATAGACATCCTTCAATATACTCTCCAATATATTCAGATTTTTCATCGTAAGTAGTTTTTTAATGACATTAAAATCAATGAATAAAAAGAGAACTCAGATTTCTTCGCATACAGAGGACGCAGACGTAAAATTCAGGACATGTCCACAAAAACAGGAAGTCTGGTCATCCTACGTATTGGCCCTGAAAACAGTATGACCTCATATAAAATACAACACTAGTTCTTTAAACTAGTTTCCTGGGAAAATAAAATATCTAGCAATATTCTACATTTCCCAAGTATTCTTCAATAAAATCAAAACAGTATGGGTACATCCTCATTGTATAAATTTATGGTCGAATTTACCCTTGATTGATGGATAGATTTTGTTTATCCTTCGTTAACATTCGTCTTATTGCTTCACACCTCAAAAGTCTTTTTCAGAAAAATCAGTGGGGGGAAAGCAGTAACTAGTAATCAATTTGACTCTGCAGCGTTAAACATTTACACTAAGAACATAAGAATTCTTTGTCTATTTTGTTAAAAAAATTATCTTTTCTTTGCAGCAATATAAAAGTGATTCAGAATTAAAGAAAATGTTCATACAGTATTCTGAAGCAAATCATACAATAAAATTTGTACTGATAACATATTACTAAAGTCGTATGAACAGTATTCTATGAATACATGAGGTAAGAAATGATAAAAAAAAAAGAACACGCTTAAAATTTCAAACGAGTCGTCAAAGTACTTTCATCGTTAAAACTTGTGTATCGTTTGTTGCGATGGAGTCACTAAATTATCATATTGTTATTAAAATAACTATTGTACACTTCAACAATAATCTGATGAAATTACAACACTTTATATACTAAACTATTTTTCAAATTCTTTGGTCTGGATTCATCGTTACTCTTAGTAAGTTTGAATAGAAATCACTTTCTGTGCGCACACAATAAGAGAGACAACTACAAACCAATAACGGACAATAAGCACACACTAATTGCACACTACTAACAACTCCATACAAGACTAAAAGACTAAAAGAGAATAATAACAAGCAAAAAAACATTAGCAGTGTCAGAAGAACATGTCGTGATTTCTCTGCAAACATACAAGATACAACATGCATTCTATTCTCGTAACATTTTGCTCTCATATTTTTTTTCTTCCCATCTCTCTGAGATAACACAATAGTCACATTCGAATTTTGACTTCACAGTCGTTCACAAGGTCGCACGTACTCTCAGAGAAGCGGTATGTGCGAAGGACGAAAGGTGGGCGCAGGGAGAAGGGTGTCCTTTGGCTGACGTTCGGCCGACATGTCAGCAGGAAGGCGGTGAAGTGAGGGGCTGTCCGGACATGACGAAGTGCTGAGTGCCGCCATGACCTACACCACTCACTCTCAGCCACACTATCAGACCTTCGTAGTCTTTAAAACACGCAAATACTCTTCACAGCGCACAATTCATTCTCTTTCGAGAGGAAGGTAATAACATTTAATATTACACGGAAAAACTGAGAAGGAATGCACTATTTGGCTAGCTTCATTTCGTCAGTGTGCGCTAATACAGTAGTTTACAGGCGAAGTCTGTTCCACTATTTTAGAAGGCCCTTTATAGATTGCATACAGCTCCTTACGTTTGTCTGGACGAACACTTGAGACTTTCAGCATAATCTGGTCGCTTTCAAATCTGTGAGTGGAATCATGCCGATTCTTCACCCGCAGGCCCGCTGATCGTATCCCTTACACCGCGAGTGCTCTAGACTCCCGTATTTTATCCCGTATATCTTGCGCAATTTATTCTGGAAAGGGTGTGGAAATGTCTCAGTTAGCAACACTGGTTCTCGAGCGAACACCAGAAAGAACGGAGTATATTGCGTAGTTTCTTGACGCGACGCATTATAGGCGAACGTAACGAAAGGAAGGAATTCATCCCAAAAATATCGATGTGCAATTCTATCATTAGTCTTAGCAAATTCCAAGTAATCCACGCTAGACTCGTTGTGATGATTACGTAAGATTTCTTCGAGTTCTTGTAATCTGAAGGCCCATCGAGCTAATCTTCCAGTGGAAATTTTTTATTTTGTTCAACCACACCAGAGCTTGATGATCTGTAATGATTTTAAATGTTTTACCCCAAATATAATGTCGAAACATGGTGACAGCTGTTACTACACTCAAACATTCTTTTTCTGACACTGAAAATTTACATCCATTTGGTCTAAGGGTTCTAGAGATATATACTACCGCACGCATCTATTCGTCCCTTTTTTTTCTTTTCTTTTTTTGCAATAATATTCCTCGAGATACCTTGGTCACAAGCATCGGTACTAATTTTTGTCTCGTCTTCTGTGTTAAAATGAATCAATAACGGAGCACTAATCAATTTTCTTTTCAGTTCCCGGAAGGCACTTTCACATTCTTCATCCCAATTAAATGTTACATCCTTTTTGACTAAATTATGCAAGGGTTTAGCAATTTTTGCAAAATTTTCTATAAATTTTCTATAATTACACATTCCCTAAAAGCTTTGCACATCTTTAACTGTTCGTGGGGTGTGAACCTCACTCACAGCTCGTACTTTATCCTCATCTGGTCTGAATCCACCTTCTTCAATTATATGACCCAATAATTTTACTCTCCGTGCTCCAAAAATACATTTTTCAGGTTTTAAAGTGAGTCCTGACTCCCGAATCCTCCAAAATATCTTAATGATCCTTTCAATTAATTCCTCAAACGTGCGACCAAAAATAACATCATCTAAATACGCAATAGTTCCTTCCAACGCATCTCCCCGAGTAACAAATCTGCCAATCTTTAAAAAGCATCAAACAATCTGTTGTGATAAACGCATTCTTTTTATCCTCCTCCGCCACTAGGCACTGCCAGTAACCATTCAAGAAATCTAAGCAAGCATAATATTTGGCTTCCCAAAGTAAGTAAACAAATCTTCAATCAAAGGAAGTGTGTATACACTCTGTGATGAATTAATTAATTAAACAACTAATTAGCAATTAACGTGATTTGTGATGAGTTAATTAATTAAAACAAACAAGCCCCGCTTTGGAACCAATTGTGATGCGTTTAATTAAACAAGCTTGGCGACGAAGACCATGTTTTTAAATGATGCTTGTCTTGAAAGTTGGGCGCCAAATTGTCCTGAAAAGTGGGACAATTAATTGAGGAATTCCTAGAGTAATAAGAGACCTCAAGAATATATACATGAAACTTCAGGGTTCTCATAGATTCGTATTATTTAAAAGGTGAAAAACACACAGAGTTCCATAAGGAAATCGCAATTTGAAAATAAAATGACTAAATTGTTTATTCATTAGTAATACACAATATCTAAAACTACCATGCTTTCTTCTTTCTTCTTTCTTCTTCCCCATTAACATTCCCCCGAAAAGGCACAAACACAGAAAATATTGACAATGAGTTCTAACATACTATATCTTGTCATCAAATAAAATGCTGAAGGCAAATGTTTATTGTATTTATAAAATGGTTACACATTTAAAAGCTCATCTTCTTAAATTGGCCCTTATAATCTAAGCTAATGTCTTTAGAGTTCTGAGCTGGACCGCAATCAATTCATGTTCGGCGCACACGCTAATCTTCTTCGCTGCGATATTTGGTTACTGGATGCAACCAGCATTTGTTCATTACCTTTGTTGCAAAGATGGGTGATCACGACCTCAGAATGGAGCTGGTAACTCACGGACACGTCGCCTCCTCACTCGTTTCCTACTGCTAAAGCGCCCATCCGTTTTGGAAGAGCCGATTCAGCAAACAACGCCGTCATGTTCCAATCAACATCTCCAAAGCTCGTTCTCGAACCCACGTTCACCAAGCATTGTTCGTAACGTGCACTACTTGAGCCATCATTCTCAAGTCCAAATGATGCTCCACAAATATAAAATGCCTTATCATCTCGGAACAAACACTCGACTATTCCGAAGTCGGAAATAATCCGTGAAACAGCTCGAAGTACATGGGATGAAATATTTGAATCTGAGTGGAATTTCACGTTAAGTTCTAAATAAAATTTCTCTAAATTAACCTCCACAGTCAATTTAACGTAATGTAAAACACAGCAGAAGCACAGAAACAGAAACCAGAGAGTAGTTAGTGATCAGTTGATCAGTTCGTCAGTTCAGCCGGTCAATTAGTTCTATTGCTTCGCCACTCCTCTTTATAACTTTGTCCCCACTTCTCGTCGTTATTACTCCGCCTCCGTTGCCACTAAATTTTAGGAAAAAATCCCCCCTACTGACGCTCGGCGATGATGCAAGTCCCGACGTTGCTCTTTTGGAGAACTATATTATTTTTTTATTCAATCCTTTTTTTTTTCGCAGCATCGCTTCTCTCGGACGAGACATGTTTGTTAATTTTTCTATTTAATCGTATCACCCACACTTCAAATACTTCTCATCTGCCACGCGAGTCGATGTTTATTCTAATTGGGCCGAACCCAAACACTCGACCGCTGCGGTTTCTTGGTTGAATGTCCTTTTACGACCTACTCAGTCTGTGCGCTATTGAAGACCACCCTTTTGTATACATTTCGAGATTCACTGCTCCTTTGAATTTATGATCGCTTACGACAACACTCACGCCAATGCTACTCCTGTTTGGGTTTCGAAATATATTGACACTATATTATGACGCAATCTATTTTATGTCGTATTTCTGAACCAATTATTCCCCCATTTCTATATCTCCGTATGATAGCTGGAATTTTCTTTATAGTATGAAGAATATTATATTCGAGCACAAATAGTAAATTCATTCCGTTTTCACAAAAATATTTCGACTGCGAGTGAGCAAGCGACGTTCCGTTATGGGTACAAAACGGGATCACTAACAGTTTCGTAATCATCACAACCTAAGCCGGACCTTCCTAAGATTCAATCAACTGCAACTTAATACGCTTTTTGTTTTCTAATTCATTGGATATCACAAATTGATCCGTTTCCCTGTCTATAGCACTATCTAAGGATTATCATATTCATAACAAATAGTTGCTCTAAAAGCACCTAAATCCGCGTCTATCCTTATTTTGCCTTACGGTATAAGTAAAGTATTATCACTTGCGCGGAAAGTTTTGTCCACTAAAGCCCGGGTGCGGTCCACTGTAACCGGCCGACCGGCGGTCCGCCCACTGTACTCGCCTCTCGTCCTCTCGCCCGCGTCCTTGCGGACGCGTGCCTCGACGCGCTCCGTCAGCGGCGATAGGAGGCCGTCGTTCGCTCCTTCGCACCATTCCCGTTAACTCATCGATTTTATTAGTTAAATATTCGATCTCTCTTTTTAATTCGGTTCCTTTCTCATTCGGTGCTGCCTCGCCCGCGTCTAAAAAGGTTGTTCCGTTAACATTTGCCCCTCAAGCACTCTTTTAGCGTAGTCTATGTCCTCGTCATTGATTTATTTTCGCACGATTAGTCATTTGAGGATCTACTATTTGGCAAATTCGTAACATCTCAAATGTGAATGCCTGCACACTCTCCCCCGCTGCTTGCGTACGGCGAACTAACTCAGCTTCTGCTAATTTTTCTGTACCCACTGTTCTGAACGCGATCTGAAAATCTTCAGCTACATCCTCCCAATCAATCTCCCCGCCGTGAAATCGGGTTTTATACACTTCGAACAATTTCAACGCGGTCCCGCTTAAATAACATGGAAACAATAAGATTTTAGTGGAATCATCCCAACTGTTCGCGACAGCGATATTTTGATAATGACTAATACATTCTTCTGGATCTGAATCCCCAGAAAACAAAGACGGTTCTATTCGAGGAATGCGTTGCACGGCCCCACTCACTCGCTCACCGTCGGCCATTCTTACCCCATTTCCTGATTGATTGTCAAAACAGAATTCTCACTACCACTCAAGTCGGCTCGTACAGGCGAGGAACTTGGCGGCGTTTCTACCAGGATCTCCGCGACGTCTGCTGCTGACTCCCACGCACTCGTGGAAATGCCGTCTGCGGACCGCAGAAAATACTCGTGCTGTCCTGCAGACGTCATATACTCGCACACTACAGGTCAATCCTCAATTACAAGGCGTACAGATATTTAAAAAGTCATTAGATACATTACAATAAAAAGATCCGTGGTTCAATCTCTCACACAACTATTCATCAAATACTGTTCAAAGAACAGGATAAGATTCCCGGCGCTCATCAGGCAGTACCGTAACACAACTATAAATATGTATTCCTCATATCTGTTTGTCGTAAACATTCTTAATTATAATTCTCTGAATTCTTGGTACATGCATACCAACTTTACCAATGTATATATTATTAAAATTAATTATACCTACAATTTGTGTATTGCCATTGCACTAGGTAATATTGATTTAATTATTACTAATTTATGAAACACGCTTTGCACTTTCTTGCATTAATCGTACAAACCTTTATTTGTCGAGTCTAGAAACCAATGTCCTTTAAAAAAATGGTTATGTGAATTTTCAAGACAAATGTTACATTCATTCCCTGCTAATTGGTAAATATATACTAAAATAAACTTAAACACATGTACGACATGAAAGAATAGATCGATTAATATTCTCGATAAACACACTACAAATTTTATTGAATATTGATATATTATTCCTTGAGTGGTAATGCTTATTGTATTGTATTCAAGGAGTAAACAAATGTGCCACCTCCATACAAAAGCTACAAGGAATAAAACAACTGACTTACAATGATATGTATAAAAGACACATGAGAGATAAGATTTCTTTTTCATGAGAAGAGTTGAAACGAACTAAAATTCTGTATCTTAATGAGTTTTATAAATTACATAATTAAAGCAAAATATACTCACAGTATTTCGCTGAATGTTATTGCAATAAACATGAAATGCAAAAACGGTCCATTGAGCGTATTGTAAGAGATTCAGATATAGTGAATTTTAAATATTTATAATTACGTTTAAAGTAGATCATAAAACATTGTTCTGAATTATAAAATGAACCTAACATACTTTTTCATGATAAAAATTATTGTTTCTTAAGGAAAATGTTATTCTTTAAGTATGTAAACAAACTTTTACAATGAATCAAGGAATTAATACGTATTTCCACGGCCTGCTGCACACATAATGATAAAATATTGATAAAATGATGCACACTACATAATTTATGATGATTTTAGTTTTTATGATTGTAAAACGAATTTTAATGTCAATACTAGAAAAAAATCAAAGTGATTAATATCAAGCATATCATGGAAAATGATACATTTATTATAAGTATCTCACGTATTAAAAAACAAAGATTGGCAATGTAAATGATAAGCATCTTTGCAATGTATATAAAATTCAAATACGTACCTGAACTAATTACTCACAAAAACGCATGGCAATTTCATTCCGTATACACAAACTAATGCTCGTTTGCTTCGCATAATGTTAATCACTGAAAAATGTAATTAAAAAATACTCGAATTCCTGGACTTACTTGAAAATATTTAACATTTATTGTTTCTGCGATTAGTAGAAAATAAACTATTGGCCACCTGCGTGCAAATTATACAAAGAGTAAAAAAAAACTACTAACTTACAATGACGCGTATTAAAGATATTTCTTGTAAAATTTGTGTTTGGCGAGAAGAGTTGAACCGTGAACTTAAATTTCGTATCGTAAATAAAAAATATTACACTCAGTATTTCGCTGAGTATTTTGGCAATGAACATATAATGCAAATACGCTCCATTGTTAAATGCATTGAAAGATATGAAAAAATATTGAAATTTATTAGAATTAAGGTATTCATTTCATGTAGAACATAAAAAAGGTCGAGAACTATAAAATTAATCTAAGATTCTTTTACATGGGAAAACTTTATTGTTTCTTGCCTAAAACTACATTCTTTACGAACGTACACAAACTTTTCCAATGAATCAATGCAAAATGTCACGGCCTGCTGCATAAATCAATTGGCTTCACAAGAACTTATAGATAAAATTAAAAAAACTATATAATTTGCTATCAATTAAGTAATATGAAAAATCATTCAATATATTTATTATTCTTCATACAACTTTTGAAAGTATAGTGATTTTAAAACATCTAAATATTGACAGTTATTCTTAGAAGTGAAGGTGAATACTGATGAACGAACCGTAATAAAGAAAAATATTTAATTACGTCAATATCATTCTACCGGTATTACGAAAAAATATTATATCTTGATTAAAAATTCCTTTACTTTGTATAAAACACAAAAGTAGTTTTAAAATTCAAAGTAACGTATTATTTCGTAAAATGTTATATGGATAAAACTCAGTAAAAATGTGCCATGATACTCTCGTGTTTCGAGCCTTCGACCTTCCAAAGTGCAAACTATCTCATTCCCCCTACGCCACAAGTTTCGTATTATAAATGAATATATATCAGGTGTAATACAACTTTAATACGCTAAAGCAATTAGTATAAAATTTGCAGATTACAATAATATCGCAGATTACAATAATGTTATTAGAATAATTAATGAATACGATTCAAGTAGAATATAAAACAGTTGTGAAATATAAAATTAATCTAACATTCTTATGCATGGTAAAAACTATTGCTACTTGCTTAAACTTTCATTCTTTACGAACGTAAACAAATTTTCAAAAATTTCAAGAAATCTATACCAAATATCACGGCTTGCAGCAAACATTAAATGGCTTGACAATGTTCAATTGATAAAATAAAAACACTCTAAAATATATTTATAATCTTAGTTTTTGCAACGCTTAAAGTTTGTCAAACAAATTTTAAGTTCAGTGCTACAAAAACTGAAAAGTGAGTTATATCAAACATGTCTAGGAGTATAATACATTCCTGATACGTATCTCACGTACTCAAAAACACACTTTGTCAACGAAAATAATACGCATCATTGCAATGTTAATAAAAATACTTTTACGTACCTCAGCTGATCATTCAAAAAACTCATACGACACATTAATAAATAACTGTTATTTCGACGACTTAACTATGTTTACGGTTGGGAACTAGTCTTTGTCATTCTTCAGATGCCGTTTCCAATATGTTCTCAAAAATCCGATTTTTGTCAATTAATTTTTGCAAAAAACACAACACAATTAAACACACATAGTACACAATACTGTAACACGTCCATAAAACCTTCAATAACTTGCACTATCCTTTGATAAATGTTCTTACGATTCTTCTGTCGTTCACCGCCAGTGTACAAAATTTTTGTAAACAAGCCATTCGAGGTGGCTTTGACAAGTTCTCATGGCACATCCACAAGCTAATTATCGTTTGATTTACGTAATATTAAATCACCGAAAAAAGTACTTTGTACATTATATTGTCAAATTTTCTGAATTTTAACATTAATTGCTATTCTCCAGATAAGATCATTAAACGAATTTTATTCCAACACCACTAAAATATCCAAAGCGAATTATATCAAACATTCCTAGGAATATTATACTTTTCTAAGAATCTCACGTATTTAAGAACACACTTCGACAACGTATACAATAAGCATTTTGCAATGTAAAAAATAGAAATATGTGAGATATCTTATGAATTATTTTCAAATAAAAACATGTATTCCAAAGATTTGTATGTTGTAAAAATTCTAAATTATATTTATCTAAATTCTTAATTCATGCGTACCAACGTTACTAATGTATATATTAAGAAAATAAATTATCCTTGTAACTTGAGTATTGTCACTGCACTAAGTAACATTGATTAAATTTTTATCAATTTATGAAACACGTTTTGAACTTTCTTGTATTTTTCGTACGCACTTTAATTTCTGACACCAATTTTTAAGTTATTTTGTTTCAAGTATGTGAACAATCTTGTTGAAAATCCTAGATTGTGTCCTTCTCAATAATTGCTTATGATTCAAGTTGATGAGACTCGTTTCCTCCTGTTTAATTCGTTTAGTGCTATATTTACAGCAGTGCAGAATTCGGAAATTAGCCGCAAATACTCACATCTATGAAAAGAGGGATTAATATGCATCGGAGGGCAAAACGTCTTTCATATTATTTTTTCAAAAACTTTCCTTTTGCAGAGGTTAATTTCGAACTCTATTTCAGTCTTGACACAGAATTTCAAGTTATTGTGTAACAAAATAGTGAACACCTTTGTTGGAAATCCTTGATCCTGTCCTTCCCAATTTTCATTTATCATTGAAATTGCTCTCACACATTTCGTCTTGTTTCATTCTTTTTTGCTAAATTTTCTGCACCGCAAAAATTATAATATAACCGAAGATATTTACATGAATAGAAAATGGGGGTAAAATTTGAGACACTATTGTAGCCTGACACCAATTATGTAGTTAATCCGACACATAATAGTTAACTCCTATGTTCGAAATCTCAGATTGTATCTTTGGCAATTAATGTTTTTAAATCAAATAGTTCTTACTTGATTCCTGTAGGGCATAACTTCTTCCATATTTGCTTTTAAGAATATTCCTAATAGAGGGATTAATTTGAGACTCTAATTGAAACTGACACTATATTTTAAGTTACGCCGTGTCAGAATAGTTAACACACTGTTTTGAAAATCCTGGATTTTGTCCTTCCCAATTTTCGTTTTTCATTCAAATTGCTCTCACTCGTTTCCTCTTGTTTTCTTCTTTTTTGCTGTTTTCTGCACTGCAAAATTTCTAAATCAACCGAAGATATTTACATTTATAGAAAATGGGGTTAAAGTGCTTTGGAGGGCATAACTTCTTTCATATTTGTTTTTAAGAAAATTCTTTTTTCATGGGTTAATTTGAGACTCTACTTTAGCCTGACACGAATTTTTTAGTTATTCCGACACAAAAAAGTAAACACCTTTGTTGGAAATCCTAGATTCTATCTTTCCCAATAAATGTTTTCATTGCAAACTGATCTCATTCGATTTCTCTTTCTGAATTCTTTAGTGGTAAATTTACTTTATTCCTATAATTTTAAAATGGCGCCAAATTTTCTTATTACAGAGGTTAAATTCGAACTCTATTTTAGTCTTGACACCAAATTTCAAGTTATTGTGTATCAAAATAGTGAACACCCTTGTTCGAAATTCTTGATTCCGTACTTCCCAATTTTCGTTTTTCATTCAAATTGCTCTCACTCATTTCCTCTTGTTTCATTGCTAAATTTTCGCGCATTGTGGGACATAATTTCTTTCATATATGTTTTTATGAAAACTCCTTTCCCAGGGGTTCTTGACTCAAATTTAGCCTGACACCAATAATCTAGTTATTCCGACATAAAATAGTGAACACCTATGTTGGAAATCCGAGATTGTATCTTTCCCAATACAAGTTTTCAATTCTAATTGATCTCATTCGACTTATCTTGTTTAATTCTTTAATGGTAAATTTACTTTACTTTAAAAATTTAAAAAATGGCTCAATATTTTCCTTAAAATTTATCTCATTCCGTTTTTACTGCTTAATTCTATCTAGATCAATTTGCTACACTCCAAATTTCCTATTTTATAGGAAGATTTTCACGTTTATAAACAGCGGGATTAATACGCATCAGAAGGCATAAGTGCATTCAGATTCGTTTTCGTGAAAATTCTTTCCACAGGAGTTAATTTCAATCTCTACTTTAGCCTGACACCAATTTTCTACTTATTCCAACACAAAGTAGTGAACACCCATGTTGGAAATCGAAGATTTTGTCTTTCAAAAAAAAGTTTTCAATTCATATTGAACTCATTCGATTCCTCTTGCTTAAATGGGATCTTGCTTGTGCTAAATAATTCAAACATAATTATATCATACTTTTCTAGGAAAAAGGTATATTTCCATGCATCTCACGTATATAAAAACACTCTTCGAGAACGTATACAATAAGAATATTTGCAATATAAATAACATTACAAATACGTACCGTAGCCAAATATTCACAAAAACGCTTACAACACAATAATTAATAAAAGTAATTTCGACGAAAAAATCTTGACTACGATTACGTTTGGGAACTAGTCGTGGATGCCGTTTCAAATTAGTTTACAAATATACGATTTTTGTCACTTTCTTTTTGCACAAAGACACAAGACACCTAAACACATATATAGTACACAATACTTTTAACACGCCTATAAAACCTTAAACATCTTGCATCATATCCTTTGTTAAAATCCCAATTAAATATGCAATTCGCCGCCATTAGACGTTCAATACGTTTGTAAACAAAACATTCGAAATGGCTTTGACAAATTTGCATTTCACATCCACAAGCTAATGTTTTCGTGTGATTAACGTAATATTAAATCCCCGTAAAATGTACTTTTAAATTTATATTATAATTTTAGGAATTTAAATAGTTATTGTTACATAGATAAATATATACGTTACATATTGAACATTAAACACTGTTGCGAAATATAAAACTAACCAAACATTCTTTCACGTGGTAAAGAATATTGTTTCTTACCTGAAAATTCATTCTGTACTGTGAGATTTGAATAATTCGCTAATTACTAACAAATTTAATCATTGTGTTGTGGAATTTTGACGGTCGAAGAGTAAAAATTTAAACGGACGACGGTTGGAGGAGTTGGCGGACACAGACGGAGCGCGGCACCAGAGTTGTCGGCGGCTCTTTTAACATCAATAAAGATTTATTAGGGTTTAGAAATCCGAAGCGAGTAAGAGGATGGGGGAGGAGGTCCCACCCAACCTCAGGAACACCATATGGTCGCCGGGTGAAAACATGCCCGAACTTGTTGGAAAGAGCGTTGGAAATTTAAACGTTTTTTGAGAATCTTCTAGAAAGCCCTTTAAACGTTTCAATGAGAATCAAGGCGTAAGAAGGGGAAATCATTTCGGTATTGGGAGTTTTTCGGCCACGTGACATTCAAAATTTTGGAAATTTTAGGGAGAAAGAAGGGATGGAGCCCATTTAAGGAAGCTCACATCGTATTTCGATCTCAGATATCTCGCAGATTTTTCGTCGTAGTGGGTGTAGCTCACACGCTTAGATTTTTCGGAGGAGTTCATGTAACTCGCTCACATTTCGCAGTTTTCGGAGGAGTTCATGTAGCTCGCTCACACTTCGCAGTTTTGTTCTCACATATCGCCGATTTCTGACGCAGCGGACGTAGTTCGTCCGTTCTCACGTCTTACTTAGATTTTTCGGCGGTGCGAACATTTCGTTCTCACATCTCAGATCGCAGTTTTTCGGAGGAGTTCATGTAGCTCGCTCAGATTGCAGTTTTTCAAAGGAGTTCATGTAGCTCACGTCTCACGGAGATTCTTCGGCGATATTCAGATGCTCAGGCGTCAAATAGCTAACATTTCGCCTATCGTACGAGATTGTTGGAGGAGCTCAGGCGGTAGCTTCCTAACATCAAATTTCGCGTAGAAGTTGACGCTGCTGACGTGTCCATTGGAGGCTGTTAGCGAGAAGCGGACGGCTATCAGACGGTTGAGGGGCGGATCTCCGGGAGGACCCTTCTTAGCGGCGGTCGTTGGCATCTTGGAAGGTATGGTGCGGCGGTTGGTGATTGTATCACACAACACCGTATTTGCGCTTTTGCGTCCTGGCACGGATTAAGTAAATGTGGCATAAACTTTAAAAGAACTTAGTGCCCAGATTGACTGTAACCTTAAATGAATCCTGCCATGAGTAGAGTCAGTGTCTGGTTTGGTTAAGAAACAATTAAAGAGATTATTGTAAATTAAATTAAATTCAGTGTAAGTTGATTATCTGGTTTTTGTAATGATAATGTCACCTTGGCATTAAAAGAATTGTTAATTAACGACGATTTGTGTTGTGTCTTTTGGGGGAATTTCTGTTTGTGTTTTGATAGTAATAATGTCACTTTGGCATTAAAGCAATGGTTCAATGGTATCAATTTGTGTTGTGTCTTTTGGGGGAATTTCTGTTTTTGTTTTGATAGTAATAATGTCACTTGGGCATTAAAATAATGGTTCAATGGTATCAATTTGTGTTGTGTCTTTTGGGGGAATTTCTGT
>NNCF01140172.1:9435-126591 GCA_002313205.1 Laupala kohalensis
ATATATATACATACACACACACACATGCATACATACACACACTACATGTTTACATACATACACACACACATACATATACACACACACTACACATACATACACACACACACTACACATACATACATACATACATTCACACACTACACATACATACACACACATATATATACAGACAGTACACATACATACATACATACATACATACATACATACATACATACATACATACATACACACACACTACACATGTACATACATACATACACACACACTACACATGTACATACATACATACACACACACTACACATGTACATACATACATACACACACACTACACATGTACACACACACATACATACTACATTTACATGCAGTGTACATAGAAACAGCAGTCATTATCAGATTCACAGGCTAGCAAATGAAACAATGGCCATTTTGCTAAAGTAGCCTGCATCTCTCGCTCAGCCAAGAGCACACATGTAACACAGAACATAGGCCCAGCTCAACATGGACTTAAAACTGTACCATTTTCAAATACAAGGAAAATATTTTGTATGTTATGAATGAGAGCCAACCATAAGCCAATTCCAAATATGCACAATACACAATACTGTCATTCGTCTGCGCAAATTTTAAGAAAATTCCTTGAAAGTTGTGAAAACATGTTGAAGAGTACAAGCCACGTTTTCAGCCTCTTTTTTAGTCATTTACCCTGTGCAGTTTTTTGTTTAACAGAAGTAGTGTTAGTCATACGAACAGAACACAGGCTGTTGAATACACTAACACATCTGTTCACTACTTGATAATAGAAACTTCTTTAACAGGACTGTATAAAAAAAAACTATGCAACCATGTGATATAATTCATTAGATTCTTATAAAGTTAAATATAAATTTTAGAATACAACAAACACTGGATTACAAGCACACTTCACTGTATATGTTATCAACCAACCTTGTATTCACTACCATACAAACACAATGCACATAGAACTGATGAATATGTTCCTATTGTGTTCCACCTTAGCTCAGGATTAAAATGGAAGATTATTATCAGAAGCCACCAAACCCAATATCCATACGGTCTTGTTTTATTCGATCGAGCACATGGTTTGGAAGATAGCTGGCTTGGGGGTAGTTGGCGGCGGAGTATGGAGAGGGGTAGGGGTAATTGGGCGAGGGAACGTGCAGGTTGTGCGCAGGCGCGTACTGGAAACCGCCGCCCGCGGCTCCGGGGTACGGCGCCGCGCCGTGCGAGTACTGGCCGTAAGGATACGGAAGCGTCGAGCCCATGGGGCCGGCCAAACCCACGGGCGAGCCCAGCGCTCCCATAGAGCTGCCCATGCCGCAAGTACGGTCCATAATGCCGCCGCCCATTCCGCCCGCGAACATCCCGCCGCCTATGGGTCCGCTGGGGCTGCTCACCATGTGGCCCGCCATGGGATGCGCTGGTGCCATCAGTCCCGGGTTCATTGACGTGTAGTTGGAAGCCAGGCTGCTTACAGAGAACGAGCTCGACACTTGGCCGCCAATTTCTCCGGGAGAAGCGCTGCTGTTGGCAAGCGAAGTCACAGAGAAGTTCATACTCGCACTGCTGTGGTGCAGGTTGTAACTGTTGGAAGTGCTCACAGAGTAATTTGTACTTGCAGTAGTAAAATGCGGACTGTAATTACTCGAATTGTTACTGTTGGAACCACTATATTGCTGACTGTTTGAGTAGCCAGACATATAAGCTCCCTCATCACTGAACTGACTAGTAGGAGCTTGATTGGATTCGAACTGTTCTTCTCCACTGCTACTACCGACAACAGCATTATGAGTGGCCTCTCCCTCAGCGATACTCGGGATTTGGTCGACCAGGGACTCCAATCCCGAAAGACTTTTCGAGGAGACATCTTGAGTCAAATTGCGCTTCGGGTTGTAATCCGGGGCGGCACCATGAGAGTAGCCCATCACCGGATGACCTTCCGCGCCAGATTGGAAGTTGCCGAAATTTTGATAACTCAGGTTGGGCGCATCGCCAGAGGGGGCTGGGCTGGAGAAGCGACATTCGTTCGGATTCTGACTGCTCTGGTCACCGGGGTTCCCTTCATCTTTGGGCAAGCGACCGCCGCCTCCGTGCTCCTCCGCCGCGTCCTCTGGCATACTGCTGGGGGGCTCGAAGTCTGGTGGGCCGAGACTGGGGGAGGTAGGAGAAGGGGAGCCAAGGTTGTGTTCGGAGGAGATGGCGGCGCTGATTTCGGAGGAGAGGTCCGAGTGCGTGAAGGGCTGCGACGGCGGCTGCGGGGACTGGCTGTAGTGCGGCTGCGGAACTGGCGAGTGATGGTAGCCGTGTGGCGGCTCCGACGGAGAAGGCTGCGCGCTTTGCGCATACGCATGCGCAGCTTGTCCACCGTAAGGAGGGGCGAAGCCTTGCTGCGCAAAGCTGGTGGGCGACTGGATTGGCGGGGAGAAGCAATTCGACAAACCCGCCGATGAATTGGTGTGATCAGCCATTCCACTCGAGGGTACCAGTACATCATCGGACTTTATCTTCTTGGGTCGCCCCCTTTTTTTCTTAGGCATCTCACCGCAATTGCTATCGTGTTCTTTCTTCGGAACTTCTTGTCCTACTTTCTTGGTTTCGACGTTGTCCGTCTTTATCTTTTTAGGTCTCCCACGCTTTTTTTTCGCGGGTGGTTGCTCATCTTTCTTCGTAACAGAGTTACTCAAATCAGTGAGCTCTCCGTTATTAGGAATTCTTCCGTAAGCCATAAACGGGTGTTCTTCCTTCGGCTCTTCTTTCAACTCCGGTTCGAAGTAATTCTTCAGTTTCGAATCAGTAAAAACAACTTCCGTTTCATCCAAATCAGTAATCATACCATTCAAATAATCCCTGAACTTCTTCAACGCCGCGTAAAACGGGACTTTGTCTGCCGCCCGAGGGAGCTGCGCACAGCGAGCACTCGACGACGGCATCACCCACATGTACTGAAAAACAAAGAAAATGTTCATCAGCATTCAGAGAGTTCAAACACGCTGACACTCAATACTGGAATATGGATGTAGAAGTCAACACCTGTGGCCTACCAATACCTCACAAACCATCCTCCCCTTCCCTTCCCTTCCCTTCCCTTCAAGGTTTCATGAAGAAGCGAGTTTTCAGTTGAGGATCGCTCCCTCGCCTTCACTTACGAGAGGTCCCACCACAGGAGTCGTGTGTTCGTGAATTTGCACTAGACAAGGGAAAGTACTGCGATATTGCTCCGTCCGTTTTCACACCATCTCGAAAAGAGAAAATCTACTTTACTTATCGAGACGTAAAGATAGTATTTTATGAAGTAAATTTGTAGGTTTTAATGAACTAGGGTATTTTGTTGTAATTTTTGCAAAGGTTTCTTTCCATTAGATAATAGCACCAAGCATTTTGTTGTGCCGGTATTATTTCAGTAATTTTTGGAGTAAATTATATAATGAATTTCTCGTTCTTACTCCTAAGCTAGCCAAACAACTTTTGTGCCCTTATTATGATTTAAACTCTTTGCGCAAGCAATTACCCAGGACCCTGGATAGTTCGGGGGAAATTCTCCCCCCTCCCGAAATAATCTATTAATAAATTAATGAAATCGCGTTGTGTTCTATCGGACACCCAGGAGAATACTTCTGAGCCATCGCATAAAGCGGGATTTGGGGGAGGAGTCAGGGCCTTTACAATATAAAGCGAGAGAGATTGTGTGAGCGCCCGCCGCACATCTGCTTTGAAATTCTGTACACGCGTGCTTCAATGCTTCTTCGAAATTCGATTTAGATGCTTGGCAATTACGATATTAGGGAATCAATTAGAAATATATTCACTTAAGCTGCCTTAAATGTTAACACATTAATAGAATTAGATAGAAACAGAATGTGACTTTCAACCACGACAAAAACTATGTAAGTCTCAATCGAAATAATTTTAGGATCTTTGTGGATGACCTTGCAGTTTGCAAAACTTGATTTTTTTCCAGAAACCCAGGAACAACGTTGCATTGAAATTCCGAGAGGATTCTCAGGGTCTCCGGGAGGAGTCGATTTGCACAGAGGCAAAATCCTATCATTAAAAGTTTTAAAACATCAGTTTCCTGCTTGAAAAGTAGGTTAAATCAGTCTTGGACAACGATAGGTGGTAAGTTTTTATGTGTCAGAAAGTTAGTCTTACTTCAATTATCTGAAAGAAATCTTATAAGATATTCTCAATAAACGTCATTAATTTGTTTTTATGACACACAATGGTAAAGATTATTTGTTCACTCATGAAACTCAGTCATTCAAACTCAAATTCACACTCCTCTCATTCCACAGCTCGTCGTGGTAATGTACACACTGAATTAACAAATGTTATTTCAGGTAACCTAATAACAAATAATAACGTAAATCGCATTCCTAGGTTGCACTCCTAGGGGTGGTGAGAGTACAGGCTGAAACCCTCCGTCCTAGCTCAGCAATGATCCGACGTTGAGCTTGACAAAAGTTGACAAAAATGAAATTTTTTCGAAAGTAAAATTCTTTTTTCAAAAAATAAAATTGAAATATTTACAAAAAAGCGAAAATTAGTTATAACGTTTACACGGTAATAAACAGAAATAAATAAAATTAATACTATTCAAAAGAGATTTTATGAAAAAGCATTCTGATAGGAATTTTTGATATGTTTCCAATAAAAATGTTTTTGTTTTAAAAATTAACCTCGAAATTACACAAAACATTAGCAGCCGTAATAAAAAAGGTTTGGCGCAACTTCGGTACCACAGGCTTACTCCGAGAATAGTGACTTCTAGCGTAACTCTAATGTAAACAAGGAGTAAAATTTTACTAATAGCGTTTTAAGGCTGGCGCAAACTAGTCGCGGAGTAATGCCACGCGTTTATCCGCATCTTGTAAGTTCTCTGCATTTTTGATCGAAAACTGCAGTATTCCAGGAAAGTTCTGAACGTCTCGCGACGTGAATCAAAAGAAATGTGGTGGTTATCTCTGATAAATCAAACATGTACATAATTCATCTTCAATACATTAATTTTCATAACGTAATGTGATTCGGAGAAATGCATTATTATAAATAAAAAGATAATATAAAGAAAAACGGAAGATTGTCATTGTTAGACTAAATGAAACATTATTAGATGTCTCAAGAATCTAGGAAAGCATGAAGTTATCAAATCATATTGACATTATAAAGACTATTTGATATTTTAATTATCCAACTTCTAGGTCATAATACATTCTAAATTCGAATATGTAGAACTGTAATAGAAATGTCAGAATTCGAATATTGTAGAACAACACGTAAAATTAAGATTTATTCTCATGATTGTACGCACACCACTATTAAAAATCTTATTCGACAAAATGGGAAATCACTCCAGGAATAATCATTTTCAACATTAGGCTTAGAGACAAACAAACACGATCTGCATGGAATTGACGATTCCGTTCAATAACAGTACAAATGAAATATATAGTCCGAAACCACTCGACAATTTCAGGTTACGTTGCTTTTTTCTTGTTTACATTTCGACACAGTTACTCTTTCGACTATCGAGTTTAAACCCGGGAGCCGCGTGGTTTAGCGGTTGTCATGGTCGTGGGTTCTTCCACGGAGGGGGGGGGTTAAAGTCTCCCGCCAAAGAATCTATTTAAGAATTATGTAAAACGAAAAAAGAAAAATGACTCACCAAATTGAAACTACATAGAGCATAATTTGTTGATCAAAATTGATTTATAGACGATCTCCGAAATTTTTGACGAACCCAGGTTCCAGCCACGAATTCCTCGCTCTAACAGGACCTATGTAAACCACGCAACGTAAACAGAAAAATCAGCTTACAATCAGCTACTTCTCAAATGGGTCAACACTTCCTTCACACGGACGTGTTTGCGTAACTTTTACGCTTTGAGGCGACATCAAGAATATTTCTCATTCATCCAAATAAATTATAACATTTTCAGTGCCCTCTGACGGTGTTCCCCTCGGGAAGTCACCCTTCGCATGTATAATTCATAACCCGATTTTCTATTACAAGAGATTTTTCATAAGTTTATATTTCCATGCTGCTCTACTGCTTGACAGTTTATCATTCTGGGATAAATATAACTAAATACTTAATTCAATTATTAGTAGTTCTTTAGTATGAAATAATATGTTATATAATCAAGCGAAAAATCCGATCAAAATTCGTTATAAAAAATCTATAATGATACGTAATTAAAGAGTACCTAATATACCCTATTCCTGAGTACTGTCTCTGAGAATATTTAAAAGTATTTTTAAAAAACACTATCAGGGGAAGTGTGTTCGAAAAATGGAGTTTTTTTGGAAGTTTAGAATATTTAATAGTTAAGTAATAAATATACTTTTAAAAATAGCATATATTAAAATAAAAATCATAATGTCGTATTAATTTTTAAACTTCACGGACATGATAAATAATTTCAATTCATTTTCGGAACTGACGAATGAATCGTAAAAAGTCATGCTGTGCAGAGATCTGAATAAGCAGACGCGAGCGTGAGATTCGGGTCGGGGGGTCATCTCATGTCTATCAAAAGATCGAGAGACCCATCGCCTTCGCGTGAACGATCTAGTGACAACAGACACCTGCCTCTTGCAATGGTAAGATTACTCGACAGACGGCCGATCTAGAAAACAGTGTTGCTCTGAAGATTCATTGTTTTGCCTCCAGTGTATAAGTTTACTGTGCGTGAGTTTAATTTTGTTTCTCGTCTCTTTTTCCCATGTCCGCCGTTCGAGAGCCTGTGTGTTTTTGTATCGGTGCTTTACCCGATTTGTGAGGAATTTATCAATTTTACTGTGTTGACAATAGTTTTTGCGTTTCTGGTGAGTCATAAACTCTTAGATATGACAAGTGGATAGAACTTTGCCAAAAAATATTTAAAATTTAAAAATTAATGTAGTAATCAAAATATCTTAAGTGATGTGCAACGGTTGTGGATCTTCATAGTTTGATAAAGCGCAAGTGCTGGTCAAGCGTTACTCCGTGCAGTTTAAGGTAAGAAGAGATGTGAAAGTAAAACTGTTGTTTCTCGAATCGTTCGTGTATATTGGCTTCTTTAATATAAATTTTGTTCACGAATATTTGCAGTCACGTACACCTATACTCGTTACAAATTATGCAACAATTTTCTCGAGTATTTTCATGGACTACGTTTCTTGAAATCGAGTGACGTATCTGCTAATTGCCTCATCCTCTTGCTTCTTATATCTCCGGTGAAATAGCGGAAAGGTATCTGAGGTGCTTGTCCTGTAAATAAGTTCGATGAAACGTAAGAAACCTCGAAAACTTAGTTTAGCGTCAATGAATCTGAATATATATGGAATCTGAGTATGATTCTTTGAAAATTAAAAAATTCGAACTCTATTCTTCTACTCCCTAATTTTTAGTTGCTGAAATATAAATTAAAATTTAATTATTGTAATCTCATTTAAATTTACCCTTTATCAGTAAAATGGATATAGGTGATGAACACTTTTTTTTTTACTTTCTCATATACGTGATCTAGAGATAGTATTGTAAGCAAGAAAAATATTGCGACATTTTGACGGAAATATTCGTTTTTAGTGTCACTGATACCGAAAGTTCTTTTTAATACGACGTGCGTAATACCGTGTAGCCTGTAAAACCTCGGAAGGCGGCTGGCTACCTCCCTCACTGACACTTCTTCGTTCACAGAGTTGCTCTCCCACACACACAACCTTTCGCTCAAACCAACATCCTTACCCTTCGCTGTCGGAATGATTCGCCTATGGATATTTCTTAGTGCTAACTATTGTGTATCGTGCATGTAAAATAAAAAAATAGTTTGGATTCTGGGCAAAATTTCAAGAAAAATTGTACCAAGGTACCAAACAAGTAATCACTTTCCTTTTATTTTATACGCAGAAGATTAAACTGCTGTTGTCAACATCAATATAAGACGGATGAAAATCGTAGCTTTTTTCTTTGTAAAGTTAGTTTGCGTATTATATAGATAAGAGTCTTAAACGTGTAAGAGAAAGCGTGAGCATTGGTTCTACAACAGGTTTTAATATGAAGTTAGCGTAAATAAGAGGGATAAAGTTGTAAAATATTTATATATTTTTAAGATGACTTGAAAGTAAGTCAAAGCGAAGGGGGTGGGGGGGGGGGGGGGGGGGAGAGTCTCGCCAATTTATGGGAGGGGGTTTGCGTCATAGGGTTAAGGGGGGTGGGCACCTCTGTTTATATCCTATCGAACCTATGTTCACATTCCTCTAGCCCCTCCCATAAATAAATCCTGGGTGCGCCCCCCCTGGCCATGATAACTACTTCGCACATAAGTTGTCCCATGTTGATTAGTAGCCGGTTTCACTACTCTTTTCTTACTCTCGAAGTAAAATTAACTTCTTAATTAGTTTACGAGTTTAAAATGTTCGTTCCGAATTTTACTATTTGTATTTTCTTTTCAAATTTCTATCATGACCGTTCTTTTTCCCAGTGTTTAAAAATGAAGTCAAAAACAGAAGTTAGGTCAGCATTGAATGGGTGTTGAATAAGAAACGTGGGTTAAAAAAGAAATACTTCCACTGTTAATATTTGAACATGATTTCTCATACACTTAACTCTAATAATGAATAATAAAACAAAATATTAAAAAAATGAATATACTGATATAATTCGATTTACAAGCTTTGTAACTTTCGTCTGATAACACTTCTTACTATCATGGTTCATATTCATATCACAGCAGAGATTTCACACATTCATTAAATATCTTAATACCTCGATGAACGTATGTTGAAAATCACTTTTCTTAATCTGGAGAATGATCTTCCATCCTTTTGAACTCACTTATCGATGTACGTTTTAGCACCACCTTCATTTGATATCCCACATCCCAAATATTGAAATTTCTGGGATCCTATAACGTCGTCTCCATTCAAGCTAGAAGCTCTAGTAGTCGTTGATTGCAATCGTATTCCTTCTGTTTTTGATACACTGAGTCCTACGTTCACTGATTCTGCATTCTCATCTCATTTGCTTTGTGGGTGTTTATATTTGAAGGGGTGAGCGGATGAAGGGGGTACGTAACATTTTTCTTCAAACTGAGTTATTGTCAGGGACGAAACGGGTGCGAGTTGGCCTATGTTTTTTGTTTCTGTTTTTGTAACTCGTAACAACTCTCTATGAGCCTTATTAAGCTAGATACTAATGTAATGAAGGAGGCATGGGACAACAACAAAGTATATTTCTGACGCAAGAAGGATGTAACAAATTACTACATCTCCTTCCTGCAGTAACTTAATTTTACCAAACATCTCTAGTGGATAAAAAAGGTATGTAATGTAAAATACCATATACCTCCTTCTTCCCCTAGTTCAAAGAATCAACAATGTAATATACCTTCATCCAGTAAACAGTTGCTTTCAACTTCGTAAGTTACGGAAGTATGTATAGCGAAGTAACACAATCCCCTATTCTTCCAGAGAGCAGAAAACCTACCGTATTGGCCCGAATACAATACGACCCCCAATATAATGTGATCCGAAGTATTTTGAAGGAAAAATCACAAAGAGGAAATACCCATTTCATTATATCTATTTTAATCACAACTTTTCTCCTAACACGTGAACAATGTACGCACCTTTTATTCAAAACTTTTCTCCAAACTTGGTCAATATTTTTCTACCCATCCTTCAACGGCGAATGTTGAGAGATGATAAATAGTAGAAGAGCAACCGCAACACAACGTGCGTGTGGGAAAGACAACTATTGTGCATCATAATATTCTTGGAACACTGTGAATTCTCGACGACATCAATAGATGCGCTAAAATACTTGTTCAGGCGCCCAACACCCAACTAATTGTTGCTAATCTTGAAGTACTCGAATATAGTGCCAATACAACTAAGGAAGGTAGATATTGGGAAAAGCTATATTCGGGCCAATACGGTATTTCCTTCATGTACTCAACAGCTGTTTGAGACAGGTGGAAAGAAAAAGTCCTAGTTTTTAAGACGTTTTTCGGCCTGAGTTTTTAAAACTAATACTAAAACTAATACTGATACAAATACGATTTGAAATTATTTCTAGGAAAAAATTAATGTTAAACGTAGTACTCAATTCGGATAGTTTTGCTGAATTTCATACGATTGATGACAAAGAACCATTGAGACTGAAGTTTCGCTTAAGCAACAGAACTAATGAATCATTTGGACAAACTCCTGCTCAGGCCAAAACAAAAATTTCTTAACGATTTGTTTGTGTCAATATCTTGTACAAAAAAGTCAATTTAAGACAATCGACCACAAGTTCCCAGAATTAGGTCATTTGTACTTTGATTCGGTTCCGGATTTAGGCCGAATAGAGAAAAATTTAAGAAAACACCAGACTACTTGTACTCCTCGACAATATCATGAAATCATTGCCTCCTCTAGTAGAAGAAATATGGTTATTGATATGGAACACTATTTCAGAGAACCTGAGGATATCTCCAAATAGATGAAAATTTTGAACAGAAAAAAAGATCTGAATGAAAAAGTACATATTAGAGATGGAACGAAATGGATTTGTGAGGACACTTTTAAGTCATACCTTTTCAAAGAGAATTTCGATCGTTATACTTCCTTTGAGGTGGTAAATATTCATTAAAAATTTGGAAAAAAAATTCTCTTACCAATGACTTCGACATTTTAAAACTTCAGAAAAACAGGCATGGTGTCCAAAGAAAATTTTCAAAACTTTAAGGAATAGCTGCGGTTTATTCCAGATGAACACAAGTGGTTCTATGAGCAGGTTGTGTGTGAAAATTGGGTATAATGAGATAATAAGAATAATTGAAATCATCTTGTGTAATAAAAACCTATTACTTTTATTAAAATAACATCAATTTTCTACTTGCGTTATTTCATAATAAAATGCTACATATATTATATAATATAATATGACGACTTACTAACGTACAAACAATACTTGTATAAATATAAACTATACGTATGTAGAATTAGGGCTTTAAATAACTTGATGTTGATGAGCCCTAAAGCCCCAAGAGAGAGAAATATACATTGCATGGTCATAACCATATCCATTTCATAAAATGATAAAAAATACTAACTTTGCGAGTGGAAGAAGGAAGACGAGTTCTACGAATATATATATTTTTATTTTCTAAATCCTCTTAAAAGAAAAATTCATACTGAATAAAATTTTACCACTTATAGGACTACTAATTTTACCACTTACATTTTAGTAAGAACTTAGTAACATAATAACAAAAAAGTATTGCAATGACAACTATAAGGCTAAATATCTCAAAACACACTTGCTGTTACATACCCCATTCATCCACTCACCCCGCCATTTATAGGAGAGATGATTTATACCATCTGCATATTCCACGTCTTCGAGACTTTTGTGAATCCTCCTGGTTATTCCTCCCTTATTCCCATTGAACACACTACGAAGTACACTATCCAAAACTAACAAAAATATCAATGGTAACAGAAGACAACCTTGACAAACCCCAGAACATGTTTTAATGGGTTCGGAGAGTTGGTCGCCATTGTGAAAGACTCTAAAGAGGAAGTCTTCACATCCATTATAATATTAATAAATTTGCCAGGGAGTTCTCTCATTCTTCATTCTTCCCGTAAGAATATTCTGTTCAAGGAGACCAAAGCTCTCCGATAATCAATTAACAAGAAGCACCGAAGTGATTCAAGGGTTGTGATGAACTAGATGTTGGTGAGACCTAAATCCCCCCCCCACAAAGTCATTGAAATTCAAGGCATTCTTCATTAATAATCCTCACTGCATTGACTTGATCATCTATTCTGTCTGAATTCAGCTTGTTCCTTCCAACATATTATTTACGAGTTCTAATACAATTTTAGTAACAGTCTTGCTTCTCACAATAAGAAATATAATTTCTTAACAGTTTTTTTAGTGACCGAGGTCTCATTTCTTAGGAACTATCACCTTCTTCCCCCCATTTTCTGGGTATTTTGTTTCTCTCTTTCTTGAGATAATGATGAAAGAATATCTGCTGCAGTATTATATCAACTTTTAAAACTTCTGTTTGAATATTATCTGGCCCTGCAGATATACCATTCCTCACAACCTTTATTGCATCTATTACTTCTCTTTTAGAAGGGTGTCTTATACTTATGGGAAATTATGATGTTTCTAATGTCGACTCTTCCATTCGTTCCCCAATGGGTTCGGAGACAGCGAAATTGAGTACTTCATCCAAGATTTCTCTCCATCTCTGCATTTGTTTGTCAAATATTTTCTGTATAAGAACACAAGAAGACAATGCATTGTTTCCAGTCAACTGTTTCATAGAGTTAAATATTCCCTTTCATATCATGCTAAGTATTCTCTTGCAACATTATGAATAAGTTCTCTAAGATCCCTCCTATTATCAGACTTTTTATTATGATTTAAATAACACTTCATGTCGTAGCTAACATATTTCATAGTTTTGTATTTTCATACTTACTCTCATTTTAGCAGCGACAACACGCTAATCTGATCGTCTGGCATATCCTTTCAGTAGGGTTCTTTATAGGGCTTCTGGGCTTGCCAACATCAAGGTCATTAGACCCCATTCCTTTCCGTAGGGGTTAACAAAATCTCATTTTCTCATCTCTTGCACAGTTGTGTCAAGAGTTATCGAGTGCTCCTTTGTATTCGATCCCATCTCTCTTTCCTCACTCCCCTCGCCCCCCGTAAGATCTATTTCTTCTTAAGCTGTTGCCTGCAGCTTGCTTATATGTGGAACCTTTCTACTGACTGATTCTAGAAGTCTCTGCTTCCTTTACTCTCTGTGCTAAACTTACAAAATATGGATACTTTTCTATAATACCTTGTTTATTTTTCTTTTCAATTATCCAATTTTTGAAACTCGGAGGAATGTGGCTAATCTGTCTTAAATCTTATGTACTACATTATAATTTTAATGTGTGTTTGCTTCCTTATTCAGTAGACAACAGTGTTCGAATGAAAGGTTGGGAAGCGAGGGAATTTGATTAAAATGTTATCAGTGTGGCAGAGTGTGTGCAACAACCACAACAGGACCAGATTGTACTTGAATGTCTCAGCACCGCTGGCCACCAAATGAAAACAGTTCTGTTTATCACTTATTTGTGGTTAGTAAGTTTGAAATGTTTAAATTAATTGATCATTGTGATCACAGCATTATCTGAAGGTGACAGTTTAAAACATATTCCTTAAAATGTGTCTTAACAATGTTTTTGAAAAAAAGTTATTAACTCATTTTTTTTGCAGCTAGAAGCTCAAAATTTTTAATTGTTGTCACAATTGTAATAGTAATTATTCACTGAATAAGAATTATTTTTGACACTTTTAGTTCATTTTATAAGAAATAGTAAAATTGAGGTATCAAGAAAAACGGGAAAAAAGTTTTTGAAACATTTCTGTTTTTTAAACAGTATTATTCAATCTTAGAATCATCATCTTCTTCAGTATATGCAGAAGAAGATAAAAAATTTAATGGTGTTAATTACTTATTATTATGATTTTTTTGTTCCTTCTACAACAGTTCAAAGTGAGGGATCTATAATAAAAAAATCTGATAGTAGTACTCGATTTTACCTCCTTGTTATGAGTTGCATATTCTTCTTCTATTTTCTGTCTTCATCTTATTCTTATCCTCATTGCATTCATACTACTTTTATTCCATTCCATAGCACCATTATCTTCCAAGAATAATCCGATATCCACTTTTTTTCGTTAACATACCTTCACTATAAAACACTTCCAGCTGTAGTATTCCAAGTTTCCTTAATTTTCATCCATTTTTCATCAATACTTACTTCAGGGTATTTTAGCAAATCTATCAATGATGGTACTCTATCTCATAGTTTTTCTGTAAATATAGCCAGGTATTCCCTGTCTTTTAACTAAGCGCACTTCTTTGGTTGTTTCTCATTTCTTTTTTAGGACTCTTATTTTGAGTTCCTCAATAGTCATATGACGACCCCAGCCAATGTCAGCTCCTCTTCCTACAGACATCTAGTACAGATTTTCTCCACTTGCAAGTAATGCAAATGTGATCCATTTGATTTTTTTATTTTCCACCAGTTTGTCTTTCACCAGTGATATCCTTGTGACTTAATGGTGTTCTATATGAGGGAAGAAGGTACCACAATGACGGTAAGTCAATGTCTCCCACATAATTCACTTCACAGCTGTCCATTTCAGTTTCAGTAAAGCAGACCGTGCTTTGCTTCCCCATATGCCTTCATCGTTGCTTCCCATGTTATTAGTGCTATCAATCTGTTCATAGTTCTAAGAGCTTAAGTTTATAGTAATAGCACAATTTGTGACAGAAAAATACTTTGCAGAAGGGAAAAAAATCTTTGAGTTGAATAGTTCGAGTAAATGCAGAACAGATTACACTGACCAAAGAAATGAAAGCAAAGAGGTACTGTAGAGACAATATGACAAAATTACATACATTAAGTAAAAAATTGATACTCTGTAAATCATATGTAATTTTCCACTAGATCCTTTAGTGTTAGTTACACTAGTGTGGTGTTAGATATGATTTTTCATAATTTTGTGGTTAGATTTCAAATTTTAATATGATTGTCACGGGTTTAGTGCTCCACAAAAGTGTACTAGTCCCAACACTACAATGACCATCAGTGCACTTTACCTCGTTACAAGGGATAATCTCTATATTCCAGTGACCTTCAGTGCAAGTCTACTACACAGATTTTCTTCCAAGTGGGGTGTTGTATTAAGGTAGGTCCACTTGCCTCTTACAATCAGGGTGCTCATTTACGATGAGTCAACTTGTCAACATAAATCATGATTGTCAAGATGATTATTGTCATAGTCACCATTAATAGTATTTGAACGTTCAGACAATGAAAGATATTTTCACATTCTTCAGAATTTCTTATAAGATGACAAATTACAAGTATATAAAATGAGAAATTGCATCTGAACTAACACCGCCACAATATACATATTCGATAGTGTGTTGTTTCTCACTTGCTGGAGAACTAATTAGCATAGGGTGAAATTTAGCATAATTGGCTACTCGTGGTTTTGTTTCTTACAATAAATTAATTATCATTATCCTCTTTATGTCCTGTAAGAGGTAAATAAAAATGGTAAATAATGGTAAAGAGGTAAGTAAATAAATAAAACCTGCAAGTAAAACAGGAGAAAATATATATGAAGGTGATAGAGCAAATAATGCAACTAAACACATTTGGGCCCTGTCATTTTATCGTTTTACCAGAGTAAGGTGTGTATTAATAAGGTATTGACACCTGGACACAACAGATTACATCCCTGATGAAGAGTCCGGGGAGAAAGTGTGGGTAATCGTTTAATAAAAAATAGTGGATTAAAATCTAAGTGCTATACTATTCTTTTGGAAAAACTTATGTCTCAATTAATCTTCTTCCAAACAACAATTTTCACGAACATTCCAGTGATAACCTATTCTTCATAAATTTCTTTCCCATTTACTTTTTCATATACGTAGTACAGAAAGTTTCGTAATCGTGAAAAAATTCAGAAGCGAGATTTCCACGGAAGTATCTGTTTTGGCGACCCTTGATTCTGAAAAAGTGGTTATTGACATAATGTCAGTCTGTCCACAGCAATTCTGAGTAAGTGGATAAATTAATTTAATTTGCATTTCATATTTACGGTAGATTTTACTTGTTGTCGATTCACGTGCTCAGATTTCTTTTACTTTAAAAGAAAGGATACCTTCATGTGAACTACCCTTTGTTTTTTAACATATTCCCTTCATAGTTTTTAATATTTTCTAATCTAATGTGCTTTGAATATTTCAAAACATTTTTTCTACTCCACATAATTTCCATTGTTTAACATCATTGGTGTGCCAAGAAATAGTAAAAAACAAACAAGTTGATTGTAAAAAAACAAACCTCAAACTGAAAAGAAAAAAATAAATGAAAATATTAATAGTCTTAAATAAAAGAATGAAAACTCACAGTGTTTGTGCCATCCACAAAGTCCGGTTGTCTTCCAAAACTGAAATCCTTCTTCCCGGAAAATACTTCAAATATTAATTTTCCATTAAATACTGCAATCTTAGGTTTAAATTTTTGTAATTTCTCTAGAAGAACTTGACTTCCTGTACGAACAAAATAGCAAATTTTGCATTACATTCAAATAGCACATTGATTAACACTGATTAAAACGCAATATGCACCTTCTTTAATTTCTTTTCTGGTTAAATCAGCACTTCCTTTTGTGGCTCTTCCGACCATATTTGTAAATCCTATGCCAACCTGCAGAAGCTTGTAGTCATCATCAGCAGTCATTGGTTCAGGAGTCAGCCCAGAGAGATATAAACACTTCCCTGCAAAGAGAAAAACATAAACAGGCATGTCGAAACATCTCTAGGAACTATTCCTGTACACTGGAGTGACTGGGCAACTGTTCCTTCCCCAACAATTAAGATGGTTCAACTCGTAAACGTGCATCAAGTGAAATAAAGCAAAATTCAGGTAAGTAGAGAAGTACTTATGAAATATCCACAAGTGAAGCAGAACAAAGCAAAGCAGAGAAAAGCAAAGCAAGTTCTACAAGAAGCAAAGAAAAATGTTCAACTTCCTAAACTATCTTTTGTAGTGGAGACCTTATAAGGTAAAAAATGGATTTTTTGACATCATCCTAAACCATTAAATAAAAGATTTGCTTAGAGAGTCATAAGTAAGTCCTTAGAAACTGCTTTCATTGATGGCATGCAGTGAAATATTTCAAATCACATCTTTCATTTAGCGACTAGTAACTAAATCATAGGTTAATTTTTCCAGCAATGACATTCACTGAATGGTTATAACAAAACTATTGTCATTCTCTTTTTATGACATACACTGAGGGATAATAAAAATTCAAGACCTCAAGAATTACCCTCCCTTTGGTAAATACTGCATAGCGAGTGTCAATATCAAATGTGCATGAAGAAAATTTTAGAAAAACATAATTATTTAATAACAGATTTCTTATTTTCACTTAGAACTCCAAATGATGCAAAATCCTATAATAGTGGACATGTGAAGAACTGTAATATTCCCAATACTAATGCAACCAGGTATAGAAATGGACATCAGCTACGAATTTTGTACGCAAACAAGCTGACCATGGCATCGTACATTCATTTCCTTATACTCAGAATTCCCTCAGAGGACTAATGTTTCATGTCCTCCAGCCCTAATTAAGACAATATGAAGATTGGAGAAGGTGAACAGTGATCAGTAGATGCTCATAGATAGTTCAGGCTTCTTTACCTGACTGTTACAAATTATCCTTTGTTACAGTTCACACACACACAAATATTTCTTTTTCAGGTTCAGACAATAAAAAACATGCCTTTGCAAGAAATATTCTTTGAGTGCTTTAATGACCGAACTAGTAAAATTCTTGAATTACCAAAATGTCCTTGAGAAGTTTTATTTTTCATTTTTGTTTTCATTGAATTTCAAAAGGACACCTTGGCACAGAACTACGAGACCATCCAGGTTATTTACTTATTTCTACATATTTAATTTCATGGATTTTTATGTTTATATTTAATATAATATGATAGTTAATTACAATACACCTAACTGAATGTATCACATTCTTCTCTTGATAACACACAAAAATGCAGACACTAAAGAAAAGTGCATTGAATTTTTTTTTTTAAGTCATTTTATCTGAAAAATAGGAGTCGCCCATAATTTATGTAAAATTTCATTCCTCCCATCCCTTTTGTACCTGACTTATCAAGTCTCAACCTCCCTCAGAAGTTACATTGAGAACACATCTCTGTTTTAAAAGAAGGGTTGACATGGTTAATTTTAAAAAGTATTTACTAAAGAAATTAGATTTCAATAAAAAAGAATCAGGTTTTTATGTAGTCATAATTTTCTAGACTTACTAGACAGGCTGCACTTCAAAACTGAAGCAGTTACAAACAGAACAAATTGTAAGGATGTAGGCTAAAACAACTGTAGGACCAAGGGGTTATAGAGATTTTCACTGTATGATCAGAACTCCCCTAGTTGGCATCACAAGAGAAGAGTGAGTATCATAATAAGAGTATGACCATACTACAGTGTCCACCTTTTATAAATATAGGGTTTCCTGTAGTATTTTTAAGAAAAGAAGTGTCATTAAAAGTAAATATCACAATAAAAATGATTAAGATATTATAAAACACATTCAAAGGGTATTTGAAATACAGTTAAACATTAGAATGGCATAACAGTTTATGCAAATTGTGTGAAAGTTTGGACTCCCACAAAAGACAAATGCATACATACCAGTATTTGGACTACTATGTAATTATCACCCAGAGCAGAAAAGAGCCACCACATCTGTGAACCTCAAGATCCCAATCCCCAAAAGCTCCACTCTCAAATAGACCAGCACAAGAATCCTCAAAAAAACAGTATGGTCAACAAAAGCAAACCTCTCCAACAACAGAATATAAAACCTATCTTTTAATGCACCAATCAACTTCAATATCATTTCCAAAGAGCTATGTATACTCTTGAGACCCTCCCTCATATGTATACCATGTTAGTGGATTACAACTAAATGCAGCATTAAAACATATCAATCATAGCACACAAGAAACTGACTATTCAGACAAGTATCTCTCAAGGCAAAATTTTATTTCATACTTCAAAATTTTATCCCACTGATCAACACATAGCATTTCTGCTTAAAGATAAATGATAAGTAAAATGTAAAAAATGTTTATGGCAAAAAAGTTTTCGTAATACAAGTATAAGACTAAAATTTTGAAGGAAGAATATGAAAAGAACAAAAGAAAATCTACTCACCAGATGCAACATCAAATAAAAGCCTATAAAATTCTAAAAAGCCTATAAAAATTTTAAAATAAAGATAATTTTATTTTGCCATTAGGTCCATAGCACTATGATAGATAAGGAGCCAAACATGCAAGTCAACATTTATTAAATAAATGTTAAAAAATTTGTAAGATATCTTTCATTAGAACACAACATAATATAATATAACACAAAATATACCCTTGTTATGTAAAATCTTATCACAAGACAAGTACCTTCTCCAAATGTCTCTACATTTATTACATATCAAATTTGCGAATGAATCAACACTTCATGACATCATACAAAAAAATTGGGTAATTATTCAATAGAAAGTTTTTAGGTATGATAATGTAGCAAGAAACAAGGGACTAGAAATGCATTACCTCCAACATGCTAAAATACTATTGCATACTACCTCAACACTTCCTCCATTCTCCCAGAGGAAATCTAAACCCAATGCACGTACACCTCCAGGGGGATTAAGCATGCAGCTGAACAACCTTCTCCCATTTAAATAAGGCAATTCAGAAACTAAGACAGTTACCAGAAACTATTTGGAATGACCACAGAACTGATGGAAATCAATCAAATCAGACACAAAACACTTGCAATGAAGCTCAACTTCCAAAATTTAAATCTACCTTCTTCTTCCCTTCCCCCTCCCTATTTGAAGTTTCTAAAATTTATTCCATTAAAATTCTTAAAATTATTTAAGTTAACTAAAATAATATGTTCAATTAAATGATCAGACAGAGTTAAAATGTTAGAAGTGCAACAGAAATATTAATCTACGTAAACTCTATATGTCGAGGAAGATCGAATCTTAATAATTTACCTCAAAACTATTCTTAGGCAACAGATTACAATATGCAAATACACCATTTTCACAATACACCAACATTTCAGTTCATGCTCAATATAACAGGATTGCCAGATTAGAGAAACTGGAAACAATAGCAGAAAAATGATCCACAATGTTATCTTCATGAACTCGTGAGAAAAACAAATTCTTAAGTTTCCATTGTGTGTACAGTATTGTAAATAGTGAAGATTTCGCAGCCCTGCTAAAATAAGAGTACCAATCAATGGGCCCACTGTATCATGATATAATGGCAGATATTCCTATCCAGTACTTTGTTTTAAGGTAAATATAGGTAATAAAGTAATTCTAAATTGAAAATCAAAGTTCTTGGCCATAAGTAGTATCCCTGTGGGGCAGTTTATGAATTAACTACATCCTGTGTGGTCTTAATTGAATCGTGCAGTAGTAAGTAGTATCACGTGGGAGCTAGCTTAGGAACTTACAATTCTAATTCAGTTTGTACTTTAAAGCAAATTTTAAAAGAAATAGTACTAGTTATGGAAGATAATGATTCTTCACAAAAGTTTTTTAAAAAATCTTTGTAATAATCCTTCATTTCTGGCAGTAGGTTGCACACATCAGAAGAAAAAGGGATAATGACAAAATGTTAACATTTAGAAACAAGATTTAACAACTGAAACTGACTTGACTTTATATAAAATGTTGGAGGACAAGAATACAAGTTGTATGTTTCTAAGTTGTCTTGGAGACATGCACCATATTAAACTAAACCAGACACAATTACAAGAAACAAGTTTATCATTATAGAAACACACGTCATAACAAGCTAATAAGCTCATTAGTTCACACGTTACAAATTATCAATATGTACCAAATGTAAGAACTAATAAGTATGTGCACAGGAAGAAATGAGTTACACTGGTCTTCTTCAGAACTTTTAACCTTTTTATGCGCTACAAAGGAAAGCCTTTAAACTACAAACAGCTGGGAGGATTGTGACAATGATAAAATCTCTAAAAACTGAAAGCCATCAGCCTGAAATATGAATTGTAAGAACAAAAACTGGTCAGAATTGAATGCTTATCACTTCCTTAGTTACAAAAGAAGTAACTAAACAAAATTTACACAGCATAGAGCCACAAAAACAATTTCACACCTCCCCTTATTATCTCCACCTTTTTTCATAGATTTGATCTACCGACAAACAAAGACACATAATTTAGCACAGTAAAGTTACCAATGACACCATGAGACAAAGCAAATGTTGTCTTCTTGGGATCAGAAGAAATGTAGTCATCCTCATGTTGGATGTTGCTTGGAGTCAATCTAGTCACCCAGAGAGACTGCTCCACTTTGCAACAGCTAATATTGTTCCTCCAACAACTGTTCTACAATGACTCACCCAAACACAAAAAGAGTCTAAATCTTTTATTGAATCCTCCATTAACATTCACAAATGGAAGTTGGCTTTCGCTCCCAAATTTAGAAATTTTTCAATGCATGTTCCCCGATACATACATCAATGTTAGTAGTTTTCTAAAATGACTACTAAAATTTATTTGCTCAAGAAGCTGATTCACTCAGCTGAAGACTGATGATTCAAAGATGTTAATATTGACAAAATAATTGAAGAGGAAAGCAGTAGCAAACAGTTTGTCTGGTCGTTTGAATAAGCAAATTTTGAGCAAGTCAAATATATTAATCGCTACATTTGTTCCATAACATGCTTTAAGAAATTATTATATAATGCTCCACTATGCAATTGTCTATAAACTATTTAAAAAGTACACAAAAAGTCCGAAACAAGAGGAAAATTATTTTTCTCCCTTCCCCCCCTCCCCAAGACATACTAAATTCAAAAACAAAATTAATACAAAGAATTACTGAAGAACTTCTCTATAGGTCTCCTTTGAACTATCATTAAGCTATGTCAAAAAAGTAACAGAAAATGTGAACTAGAATACGCTGTAAAAGCTAAGGTATATGTCAAATTAAGGTAACAAATGAAATGGAAGTAGAAAAGGAGGCAGAATCGAAGATGCAAGTAACTACATTCCTAAAGTGCATGCTCACGCGCATGAGCCAAATCTCTCTCTCTCTCACACACACACACATTATGTCCATAACCATAAATTGAACTTCAGTCACATTTCCAACAGCTTTACATTTTGTGCAGGAAGCACCCTTTAAGAAGATTATACAGAAGTGAAGACAAAGCCCTTAAATTACAGAAGTTGAGTGGAGTGTTCCAAAACCACATTGATAAAAGAATTTTAATTCTGAACATATATAATGCATATATTCCACCAGATGAAACAATGATTTACAGAACTTTTGCAAATTATCTCCAACATTACCAATTTCCAAAGTTCTCTGATGTCCTACATGTCCAATGCTTGTAAGTATTTAATAAAGTTTGTTTCTTTGATAACGCAAGGACATATTCATGCATTAAAAATCAACTTTAGCATTATAATTCTAGGGACCTCTAATCTATCCTTGATTGAGACTGAGTAGCTACCAACTAGATCATTTATTTTCATTACACCAGTCAGCCAACACATTTTTGAGAAATATTCAAAATTTTACTTACTTTGCAAAATGAAAAGTTTTTTACAACACATTTCTTTGAATAACAAATTACATTCAAAATACAAAAAATTCTTTACAAGAATTCCACTTATAATGAAATAAATGGAAAAATATAACAATTTTAATGAAACTTAGTATAAAAATCTTGCTAATTGGAAAGCAGGGTGTGCACTTTATTGGGGATCAATGACAGATGATTTTAAACCAAAAAAACAAGAAAATTAGGTAATTCACATTTTGTCATGCCCAAAAGAATTCCAAAGAACTACTAGAGATTAATTGGGAAACACATTAACTACTCTATATAGTAATCGAGAAGAAAACCATAATGGATAAGTCTCCCAAGCCACAGCCAACACACATTTTAAAGAAGCTCTGATAGAATCACAAGAGAATGTTCGAAAAGTTCACCCAGTTATACCCAACATCAGGAATAAAAAATATATACATCCAAATTAGCCCACTACATGACACAATAAAATAGAGGCAGAAGAAAATACACTACAACAAAAAACTTCTATAAAAGTAATGTACAACTACTAATTTAATTATTTCACATGATTCATTTACAACACATCATTAGGGCACCAATGTAAGAAAAAGTGAGCACAAGAAAGAATAGGAAAGAAATTTCTTACAGAAGTGGTTCCCTGGTCCTGCATAGTGGTGGCCTTTATAGGCAGCAAACAGGCCGGGGTTGATGCCGATCTGTATCAAGGGAAAAGGTGCAGTTCAATGTGGTTATTACACTCTTGCTCTGCAGTATGCTACAGTTCATAGCTTTAAACATGCACGATGCAGAATGCAATGGCAGCATGACACAGTAAAAGACTTTAGCCTCGTGTGCAACAGGACGGCTATGTGAACCCAAGGGGGGAGGGGGACAAGTACCCCACCCCTCTCCCGCTCCGCCACAGCCACCGACACCTTGCATCGTGCTGCACTGCATCGTTATGCATCTCGCAAGACAAGACTCTCAGAACTAGCAGTTCACACAAGTATAGTACGAGGTCATGGCTACCTAAGTATACCTCAACAAATAAAACTACAGTAATACTTTTGTATGAAAGGATCAATGGAACTAGTGTAAGCAAAATTAGAATTACCTTTTACTGAAATGAACTTAAGAGCTAATTATCTAACCCAAGCTCCATCTAGCAATACCATCTCCACATAAACAAATCATACACATTACAGGAAATTAATATCTCCATACAGGGGAGCGTAAGAAAAGGCAGTTACATATTTGAACTCTACGATGCCAATCAGGGCAAAACCAAAGTATTCTTGCCTACACAGTATAGGCACCTCAACCATCGCCTTTCATGCAAATTGGTAATTAAACACAAGATAACTATAGAAATAATCTTGTATTTTAATGAAGAGCAAGAGCCCCACCCCCCAAAACAAATTGCATATCAAATTTAAATAGCCATTAAATACCACAAATAAGTTTAACTTCTGAAGGAATGAATCGACCCAAGAAAAGCACTTCTTAGAAGAAACACACTCACAGGAAATTCACTACCTGCATTTCTAATAAATACTAATTAATATTGAAGAAAAACTTGACATTTTCATTTCTTTTACAAGCTTTTACAAAAGACAGTCTGAATACAAGTTTCAGAATCAAATACCACAAAAAAATTAATTTTAACACTCAACATCAAAGCTCAGAATAATAAAACGGTAGAATAATCTGTTATTTTATATATTAAAATATTTCATTATAAAAACAAAGTTAAGTGCCAAAATCTACATATATAATGTAGATATATAATACAGATTTTATAAATAATATTTATTATAAATTATAAAACATTATATATATGCCGAATGCCGAAACTGTTTCATCCAATTTGTGAGTGATTTTCATGTTTTTATTTTTCTTGTTAACTTCAGAACTTTATAATATAATGAAGACAGTAGATTGGGTTTATTTTCAAGATTTCCATATATGTTTCCACATTGAATTGACATGTAATACGGCTCTTATTTCAAAGAGTACCTCTTATTTCATTTTGAAACACTTACTACGGTGTCTCCATAGCAAAATCCATTAACCCTACCAAAACATCTAAAATTAAAATTAAACTGGTACAAGACATTCAATAATGATCCTCAATAAGAAACTACATAGGATAATTTCCAGAACTGTGGATGGAGCACAATGCGCAAATTTCCTAAAAGGAAAGATTCATTTCACAAGAAATTTAAACCAATTTAAAAAACTTCTTTTAAACAAACAAAAAACTCCTCACATTATTCAATTCCCTCTTCACTGGCCAAAATAATCAAAAAGAAAAATTAATCCCATCCACAAGAAGAAATCTAAAAGATTAAATGAATGTTTTACGAATCAACAAGCACCTTACGTGACTTGCAGAACTAGCAAACTATCGTATATTTTGCAAGGCAAAAATTAGAAACAAAAATTCACTAACTTACTTCTGCCAAGGTAAACTATAAACTATAACTACCTGTTATAATAACCTTAAAACTGCGAATTGTTACACTGATCATGGTACAAAAGTGTTACTGCTCACCATTCCATACAGGATGTGGAAGGTAAAAGACTGGCGAGTGTACAAGCTGTTGGGAAACGGGGAAAAGGCTCTTGCTGGTAGCCAATTCTGACAAGTGGCCACAATCATCACTTGTTAGGCAGACTAGTAAAAAAAATACTTCAACACACCGAAAGATAAATGTGCGACTTATAAAAGAAAAATGTAAATTATCTACATAATGAGAGTTCTGCCAAATTAGTGAGCAAATTAATAATTTCAAGCTTAAAATGAGAATAAAAATAATGTAGACTATGAAAGTAGAGGCATGTATTGAATTACCACACTGACAATCAGTGATTGTGGAAGAAATGGAAGTCTAAATGGAAGTTTGGCACAAAATAGAATTCACCATGCACACTGTTACTACAACGACCACATTCTCCGAAGCAGTGACAGTGAACAAGCGAAATGTTTTACACAAGATATCCAACAGGCTTTCTACAAATCTCCAAAAACGGTTCAGAATGTATATGTAACAATCTGCAAGCAAACGCACATTTGGTGAATTCCTAAACACCAATTTTTATACATCTTTTACACATAAGTAAACATCCTCACGCATGTCCCCACTGTTGCCTCTTTCATGTGTGAACAATCAATGTAACAAAGAAAAACACCCTAGTACACTTTATTTAACTAGAACTAATGAATTGTTAGCTAACACTAACTAATCACAAGTGACAAACAAAAATAATAGCATAAAGAAAAAGATCAAAAATAGTAGTGTATGAAAAAATGATTAGGTCTCCAAAACATTTCAAGGCACTCAAATCAGTAATCAGAACATTTCAAGGACAAAAACTCTCAAATCAAAAACTATGGAACATTTGAAAGAAATTATTTTTTTTAGTTGCTGTAACATACTTTTGATTTCAACACATTTTTGTCCATACCGCATTCTGTCTGCAAATTGCATTCAACAAACAAATAAGTAAATCGAAAACACATCCAAAATCAGACTTTACTTCAATACAAAAAAATTTCATTCTTTTTATAATTCAATACACAAGTCAAAACTAACAACCTATGTGCATCAAAGTATTTTAAAAACAAAATTTTAAAATAACAATTTAATAACAGAAAGAAAAGAAAATAATTAAAATCTCCTACAATCAGGCAACAGAGGTCAAAAAATGGGTATGCACAAAACCCAGACTTCGTCCACAATATGAAATCTAATAGGAAAACCAAGAAAATTACCTACAAAAGCAATATTCCAGAAACACTTAATCCTCAAGTCACAATTCCAATCAGAAGTTGTCACTTGTGTAAAACACACACATCCAGGACACTACGAAGCAACTTTTTGCTTACACTGGTAAGTGCCAACAAAATAAAAAAAATTGTAGGAATAAAAATATTTTTTCTACAGCTTATTTGTTAGCACACGTGAATTAGCTTTTCAAATACACAATAAAAGCAACCAAAACAATAGTGCTAGCTAAATTTTCCTCTAAAACTTCAGGGTGTACATTGGATTTGTCCGCCAAGGTCACAAGAAAATCAGATTGTAAACAACAAATACACACACACACAAACATTATACGGACACACTCACAAGGAGATAGGTACAATTATCTTGCAAATTTTACCCACTTCAAACCCAAAGCTGTTCAAACAACAAACAAATAGTCTTACTTCATGAAAATGTAAGTAAAGTAGAGGCAACATTGAGTGAAACCAAATTAAGTTCAGCATAATACCAAATGACAGTCCATTTCATACATCCATACCTAACTTATCACAGCACTTATTTCCCTCATTGGACCATTAACGTTCACCAAAGAACAAGCACCCTTACCCTAAAATACACACTATACCTAAATATAAGATTAATACCTTCAGTACTTACAATCACTATATCTAAATTTAATGCTAGATGGTCAGGAAGGGTGCGCTTAGACACTTCTTCTTCCGGCATGCCATTAAATCGGTCGTGCTTTTTTCTCTCCTTAAATATTGGCATAAATTTTTCCTCCTTTATTTTTTTCTTCACAAGAGCATCACCATTCAAGAGATTTTCAGTATTTTCCAGGCTAAAAAATAAAGGTGTAGGATTTTGCATAAATAAAGGCAATTTTCATTCATACTTCTCTTCAAAGACATCTTGTAATCTTACCCTCCATCCAGTATGTTCTTTTTCTTCCGACCCCGCTTCTTGGGAACAGGTTGCATGATAACAGGAGGAGCCCGTGCTTGGGGAGTAGGAGTGGGATCATCATCCACAAAACTATATGGATCCTCTGGAGGTTCACACTTCATGTTGAGAGGCCCTGCATTCTGGATATGACTCAAGCACTTCTGGCTGTCTCGTTGGGAGCGTAATTCAAGATCTCCACTGGTCTCATAGCCATCATCATGTGACTCCAACTTCATAGCTCCATCCAGGAATGCAGACCTACTGTAAATTCAAACATCTAGTTCAAAGAACAGCAGCTAATATGAAGCAATATCAGTGTAATAACCTAAACACATCAATAATAATAATCCAACTACTCATATGTATAGAGACCTTACATTACCGACACCCCTTATGCCTTTGATACAGCAAACATTAGTAAACAATACATATAAACATTTTGGAATGGTGCACAGGACTCTGAGCATGTATTCCTGTGAACAGTCCACTGTGTGAGTGAATTAATTTAGCCTCTGCTTCAGAACCACCTGTTAAATTGGGTCAAGTCCCAAGAAGAGAGAGGAATTCAAATTAGAGGGGTTTCACAAATACTTGTTTATAAAACAATACACATTAGTATGTGTAATATTATGAAAACCAAAGTAAGTCCACAAATTAATAATTCGATAACTTATTAAATTTAATTAGCTCAATACATACAGCTTTGCAAGTAATGTGCCAAAGAATAGGGTTTTCCAAAATTAAACTTCTTAAGAAAGAAACTATGTTGTATCTTGTGGCCAAGTATTAAAGATTATTTAACATCATAAAATACGCCCAAAATACTACAATTGCATTCAGTCATGTACCTGGCAAATGAACTAGGACAAACAAAGGAAGTTATTGTGTCTCCATATAAAACCGGGATGTCAACAAACTACTTTGTGCAGTAATGATACTTAAAATTTGATTTAATTGTAAAAACATTTCCCAGTTTGTTAATTTATCTTACGTCATATGAATTTAATAACCCATACAAACGACCACCCTACTCTCTCAGCAAGTGACAGTAGAAATATTGTGTCCTTCCGATGACAAGCTCCTACACTATCACAACAAATCATGAAACTACATAGCTGACATAGCACCAGTTCCAATTAACTTTGTAAGACAGAATAAGTTACTGTATCTAATGTTATGACACAATTAATTGTACATATATGCATTAATGATGTCTCATGGTACAATAGGCATTACATTTAACTACCTGTAATTTCAAGCCAATACAATAATAGCACAAGGGCATAATGTAAACGAGAAACGAGGAAAAGATATCACAAGCATATCACCCGTACAAAGAGAACAGTTTAACAACAAATATCTTCACAACAATCTTGCACATTACAGCGTCTGTGTCATTAAAGTACAGCAGCCAGGAAAAATGAAAATGATCATAATTTCTGGACGCAGCACTTCGCGTCAGATACTACGATAATATTACCTGCAGAGGGGAAAATTCTCCCTGAATAATCGTACACAGACACATTGCATGCCAAATAAAATACTCACAATTTAAACGCTTGAGGGTCAACACCACTCGCTTCTTGGGTTTCCATACTAGCGCCTAGGAGCGTAGCAGTTTCCCTAAAGAGTGTAGCCACCTGCATTGAGAGGACTATTTAATTTCACGTTGCAACACAAAACAACTTCAATTCCACTTTATCCTTAGGAACATAACACCTATTCCATCTAATGGCTGTCCATTTAAATATGGCTAACCACACGAGCATCGAAACCTCACCCTTTAAAAAAGAGTGAACTCCTCCGTGATTGGTTAACGGTATGATGAGGAAAAATCAATAACAGGCACTGTGTTCCATTTTTGGCGGATTAGAGAAGCAGGAGAAGAGGCACAAACACAACAGAGCGCGTCTTTTCTGTGAAATTTCTATGAGAAGAGGATTTGGAGTAGCGGTGAAAAGTCTACTGAAGAATTGACTATTAAACTCCGACGAGTTACTCAAGACTACTACGTGTCACATCAACGTCTAGAAATAACGATAGACAACTTTGTTGTTAGCATATTCTGAAATTTTAATATTTACGCACTCGTGCCTTATAATTCTTTCAAAAATGTGAATGAGCAGTAATTAGACTTATTTCACCTGATTACTTATTATGAGGTAAATAAAAATACTTTCATGTACTGTGGAGAAGTGGTCGTGAACTCAACTTAAATTTAGCAAATGAGAGAATGACGATACTCCTCCGCTGTATTTTGAAAGCAATCATAAAATGACTATTTCTCCACTAGTCGTGAAGGGTTGGAAAGCATATGAGAACTTAATAGTTTAGTTCAAGATTGCTGAAAAAAAAAAGTCGAATGTTGATGGTGAAAGTTGGAGCTTTGACTTCGTAAAGGTTATTCTCTGAAGTTTCAAAAAAGGTTCAAACATTGACTCGTATTCAGCACAAGAATAGTTTTATTTCTCGCAGGCAGTCGTAAAACTTGGTTCCTCACAAGGACTAAGTCAGTAAGCACAAATGAGCTGGCGGTTTAAACGATCCGGTTTTTCCCGAGTGTCCGTTTCTGTGTGAAGTGAACCGCCCAACTTTAAAGATGTCACGTAGCATGCCGTCGTTGCTTTATTTATTCGTCAAATTTCTTTCTACGAACTAGTATAAGTGTTATTAAAAACGTGTCAGCTTTTACAAATTTTAAAAATACTTGTTATAAATTATGATTACAAAAGCATTGAAGCTCAAATATTGTATTTCCAAACCTTGTTTTCATAGCATTCGTGAACATATATGAATAAGGTTACTACATATAACCATTCTGAATAACCTAAATCAGAAATTTTATAGTATGGAACTGACATACCCACATCAGTCTTGTACATACTACAGTAAATTTGGGGGAATTGCAATCAAATGATCAGGATGAGGTAGTGCAAGAACAAATTCAATCATCAACCCAAACAATTTATTAAATGAAAGAATACAAGATCACGCAAAACAATAAATCACGCTGTATTATAGATTTACTTTCAAAACGACTATTTATACTCACATTTTAAGTGGTCAAGAGCCAAATATTTGATATTACGCGCAGGCAAAAATACCACTTCCGATATAAGCTCTATATAATATAGATAATCTAAGGTAATTCACAGAAGACCTTAGGCATTATAATTGAACTAAAGGTCAATCACAGAGAAAATTGGAACATAGCAACTTAATGTAATTTACAAGTAGTCTGTAGGTGCAAGTCAACAGTCTTCAACTTGCAGCTAAATTTAGATTCTTCATCCAACATTAGTTGGTGCTAATTTACAAGACTATTAAATTTTCTTATACATGCTACCTGGTGCTGTTTCAGTTCATTATAGAATATTTGTTTGATTATTGACAGGAGGTGTAGCTAAAATCTACAAGCACAGCACCTCCAGGCCAACGTACAAAATTTCCCTCAATCCCCTAGCCTACAAATGATGCCAAATGATATGGAGAAAAAATGTTTCCTATACTATGTAGCAAATACAATTTGATTAACATGTGTAGAATATACTTAGACATTATGTTCTTTTGTCTAGTACGATAAAAAATACAATGGCTTCAATTAATACAAATATGAATATTCAAAAACTAGTTAACAATGATAAATGACAAACACTAGGATATCATTTACAAAACTACACAGCACGTGAGACAACCTTTTGCAAGCACCCACAAGGTAGTCACACAAGTTATAAGGCATTTGTGTGCCTCCAACCACTACTAATTACATTCACCCCTGTGTTACTTAGCCATCAAATCAAAATTGTTGAGCCACTGCAAAAAAATATAACTCTTGAAGAGCATATCTTGAATATCATTAAAAACCTAGGACTGGTCCTAAGAGGTATGACAAGAATGTAATTACAAAGGATTATACATACGCGTCTGTACATACATATAAATATATATTAATTTCCATGATTTCAATAATATAACTGAAAAATAATCTACAAGTTTTTAACCCAATGATAAAAATTATTGTGAACATAGCTCACTTTATTTGTCTGGTAATCACACCAAGCTGCACCTTCAGTTTATAATCTAACAGAGGTTTCCCTTAAAACAGCAGATTCTCTTTATGAAAATATTTTGTTTATTGTAAACATTAAATATAAGAAAAACAATCATGAAGATAGTGAAATCTAAACTGAAACAAAACTTGTAACACCCCCCTCGCTTTCAGAGAAATGTATATATGTATAAGGCCCAACAAAGCATTGGAATTGTAGCGACCATACACATGCATATATATAATCATTAATAAATAAATAATCAACAATGCATCTTACTACCATTATTTTCATATCATACAAATCACACAAATATATTAGGAAAAGAGAAATTCAACTTAAAATCGAAAAATAAAATGTACATAACGCAGTAGAGATCTACATTAACAGTAAAGAAATCTGCTCTTGCAAGAGAACCATAATAATAAATTCCACATAACACTGAATTTGTAGGAACCTGAAGACATTAGTGCACAGTGCTCTATACAATTTTTGAAAAAGTTTATAATCTTCACAATGAAGAAATTTCTTTATCTGAATTATTCAACAGTTCATATTCGTACAATTAAAATATGTTATAATTTGGCCATGATTCCAGCAGAAAGTACAAAGACCAAATTTAAGTGGTTGCTAACAACATAAATTTCACATAAAATAAGGAAATTAAAAACATTATGAAACTTCAAAACTTTGGTTATAAGTCTTTCCATATCGTTAAAAATATTATGAACTGTGCTGCCGTCCAATTTACTTTCTTTCACACAAACTTCACTGGGCGGTAAAAATAACTGGAGAAGAAATTTAAATTAAAGTGACTCATAGCTAATTCACATGCTGTATGGATACATTTAAAGTGACACAATATGATGGCTTTTCTGTGATTCATTTACTGCAATAATATAAAATTTAGGTTACCTGTTTTTAAATGAAATATGTTACTTCAGAAAAATGCTTTTTGATAAACAAATTATATTTCAAGTATAATTGTTTAAATGTAGATGCACATCATAAATCATAAACCTTGTTAAGAGGGAGTCTTGGCCAATTGAAAGTGTAAGTAGAGAAACAAAATTCTTGTGTGGTGAGATTACATGATGCAGTACATTTTTCTGTATATAAAAAATTCAATTAATGAGAACACTTCTATGATTTAAATATTCAGGGATAAATAATAAAATTATCATTGTAAATTAGCTGGCACAATATTTACCCTAGTTTCATTCCAGAAATAGCACAGTATGATGCTTAAAGCATTTATCCAACAAAAAGTCACTGATTCGTAAACAGAAATTCAAAATATTCACAAAATAAAATTGAGACCTTCTGCCAGAACTTCACAGAAGCTTTCCAATACAAGTATGAAACGAAAGATCACATATATTAAATAATGACTCGGGGAAAAGTAAAATATAAAATAATTCAACAAAGAAAATCCAACAACTGTATAGTACAAAGAAGAAATCCTATAATATGAATTTTAATAACAACATTTATACTAAAAGAGGTAAATGCACCATAAATGTGAAAAGACTGAAGGGGGGGGGATTGAAAACTACTACTGCAGGAAAAAATAATACAATGATAAAGATTATCGACTACATAATTCAGAGCAGTTATAAAAGTCGCACCTGCTAGTAAAACTTCACTGAGCACTAAATAACTGTAGTTTTATATATATATATAAGGAAGTCTTATATCTGAGATGTGTAATCATTAATTCATCTATCACATGGTTTCCTGATTTTACCAGACTTAATGTATATAAATAAAATGATATTTATCAAAGTTAACAAACAATTCCTTCTACAATTGATATGACACACTCCACAAAACACTCAAATGAGAAATGATCCACAATCACCATGGTTATGCAAACTCATTCACAAAATGTAATAACACTTGTTTCCTGGCACATTGAGGTAAGATTAACGAAGTACTTCCCTTCCTTTGTGCACACGGTGCAATAATTATGACAATTATTCCATTATTTTAGAAAAAATGTGGACAATGGGTTCTCAATTTCAGATATCGTATGATGAAAAGCTTCCCTGGAGTATTTTTTAACAAAGCAAACCCATTGCTTCTTAACTCACCCTGATCAGTCTTCAGACAGTATAGAATTTAAGAAATAAAAATATTGAAGCACCAATGAAAATAAGGCTACTTTTAATCATCAAATAAACTTATTTTGCTATTAATATATTTATTTCGAGATAACTCCTTAAATTCAACACTGGCATGTCATGGTAAACCCACAAAGGGTTACCTTGAAGTCGAAGGCCTATCCAGTTCATTTTCAAAGGTTTCCTTCTCTTCCTCGTGCACCTTTTTCAACCTATCCATGTACTCCTGTTGAGAGGTAGCCAAAACTTGGGCAAGAATTCCAGCATCTTCCCAATCTGCCAATCCTGTTAAAAATATTAAAACTATAATTGATTCAGGAAGGACAGGATAGCGAGTAAATTTTTTTTTTGTTCTTGTCAGATTGAATAAGTTAGTTAAGACAAGAAAAAGTATCCATCAATAGGTAATAGCGAACATACCAAACATATTAGGAGACAACCTATTAATAAAAGTTGCAGTCTCTAACACATTAAATGACTGGCAAGAACCATTTCCATTCAATCCACTAATACCAGCTTCTGTTGGACATTCAGAAGTTTCTTCTTTGCGTGCAGAATCATCTTTATATTTTGGTGAACCTAGCTGGGTTTCTGGTTTAACGGGAGAAGACATCCCACTACGAGAGCGAGGAGATGATCGCAACTCAGCTGACGTCACTGTGGCTGAAGTAGTGGTTTCACTTCTCTAGAAGAAAAAAAGGTCGTTAGAAGTAAAAAGAAACAACAGTTTGACGTTTAATGTCCTTGTCTTGGCTTGGCTTCAACAGACACCGTGTTTTAAATAACAATGTATTCCCCCTCATATAACTTATCTCCACTAGAATGAGAGGGTGTATCAAATAAAAAGCTTAAACGTACTATATACTTCCGAAAAGCTGTATGACTGATTAGGTAAGTGACAGTGCTTTTCCTTGTGTATCACACAATGACTGCCAGGTCACAGAGTGAGGTTACAACACAGAAGCTGGCAGCAACATCAGTGACAAGACGCCTGCCCCACTATCAACATGCACCGGGTTAGAGTAGCGATCTGTGACACGTTTCTTGTGTAGTGAAGGTGTCAAACCATCGTTAGAAATCCATCGCAGGATGACAGTGAAGGATGGTGATTCACATTTGTCCCTGCAGCAAGTGTATAAGCAGTAAAGAAAGTTTAAAAGTGGCAGTACGTCAGTGGAGGATGCTCCCCGACCTGGGCTGGCAAATTCTGTACTCAACGATCAGCAGGAAAAGTCATGCTCACTCTCTTCTGGGATGCAAACAGAGCAATTTTGGAACATTACATGGACAGTAACGAGTACTTCTTGTTCAAATCTGCTTAAAAATTTACTTCAGCCAGTACGGGATGAGGACTTCTGACTTCAGGTGTGTTGTTACGGCATGACAATGCACAACCGCATACAGCCAGTCTCGCGGTTCAAACTATCCGGGATATCAATTTTGAACATCTCATACCTTCTTCTCCACACCTCACCCCTAGTGGTTTTTGTGTTCAGAATGTTTAAAGAAGCAATGGGAGGCAAGCATTTCACAAGTGATGAAGTGAAAACTGCGGTGCACGAGTGGCAACGGTTGCAATCAAAGGAATTCTTTACATGTGGCACTTCCAAAGCAGTGGAACACTTCTATAACACATCAAGGTTACTATGTCTAAAAATGATATCTATAAGTTTTTCTTAGTTGTTAAAATAAATCATTATATCACTTTAAAGTTTTCATTTGATACAGTCTTGTACTTCAAAAGTTATCAGCCATAATAATTAATAAGGATTGAGTTTCTTGCAGTTAGGCCAGGCCAAACTGCAAGAAACCCAATCCCTATGGAATGTGTTTCAATTCCAAAAAGTGTTAACCCTATATTTTACCAATTCAATTAAGATTGATTCATAGATTTAATTATAAAATCCAATACTTAAGCCTTCCAACAGGTGTAACAACAGTGAGCACTAGAATTCAGCAGGGTGACTAGTGATACCCTATTTCAAAATTTCCTGACTTTTCCAAGACTTTCCCAGCCCAATGGATTAATTTTCCCCAACTATTATCATACAACATCAAGCTGTGCCCAAACATTACTTGAACAATTGAGAAACAAACATTCTAGCAGGTGAAATCTCATAAAAATAAAGAAGATGTATCATAAAAGAAAATCAACAAAAATTCATAAATCATTCCTCAATGGTAAAGTGTGGTCAATAAAAGAATGAATAAATATGCACACTTATCAGAAATGTAAACAGCACACAGCTTGGTATTAGATTGATTAAAAACTGATGAAAATTGACTTTAGCTCTGCCAACATTGAAACGACGCTGAGACAGTTTAAGAATGAATCGGTGATTGTAGATCGAAGGGTTGGAGCTAAACTAGCTTATCCCTCACAAGAGACATGACAACGATTTGCTTTTCCACCATATCAGTTATATTCTTTTGCAATGCTGAGAGGAATAATACATTAACATTTTCCAGAATGTCAGGGTCATCTGAGATATGATGCAATCATGACATTTGTGGTCAGTGAATCTGCTAAAACGAGGAAATAAGGGGTAGGATTGGAGACACTGGTCACTGTCCCAGGCTCCAATAATGAGGAAATAATGGAGGTGCTGTTCTACACTCCAAGAGCCCTCGTGACTAGTTGCAATGACAACGGTGTTTTCTATCATGTCTAGAGGTGGGTCATTAGAACTGGAGTTGTTTTGTCTGAGATTGGAGCAATGACTTTAGTTGAAACTTCATTGCAATGAAGCAGTCACCGCTCAAACCTCAGACTAAACAGGTTCACTTGGAACTGTCTAGCAATCATGACATTGCAACAGCACTAACACTTCCTTAAACTACTGAAACACTTCGTAGAAGTTCCATAATTTGTTCTTTTAAACTGCTGAAACAATTATTAAATGCTTGTATTCCGAAGCAAGGCAAATCAGGTTCAGTTTGGCATTAAAATAAAACTAAAATTAGACCAAACACTATAATTTATTTTGATTATCGTGTAAGATGTCTGTCAAAATACAATTTATAACAGTACCTGGAGAAAACAAAATCACACTCATAGCAATTCGTTACATTGTTCAAATACAAATAACGTCACACTCGTTACAATGAAAGATTTCAGTCAAATCAAATGATACTGTCATGACAGATTCGTTGCCATGGAATCTGGTGCAACTACTTCACAGCCGTCGTGAAACCGTTACAATGGCTCTGTGAATGGAACTGTCTGAGACATCTCTCATCACTTCCCATCAAGACAAAACAACAGGTTACTCATACTATCAGTGAGTCAGTGATTCTGCCTTTTAATGAAACATCTCATGGGAAGGTAATAGGGTTGAGCAAGCCACCTTAAATCTAATTGAACATTAAAAAAAAGGTTTTTATAGAATTTGTAGTGTATTTTTTTAATTCGACTATCTTCGTTATAACTTTTAATTTTTTCTTCCCTGAGCAGTGAACAAATTTCCTGACTTTTCCCGAAACAAAATTGCCCAGTCGCTCCCCACCATGTGCACAGTTTCAGAGCTACAAGCAGCATTATTTAAAACTTTATTGAGTAGTGTCATCAAAGTTCTTTCACTGTTCTACAGTGTAAAATCTAGAACAACACAGTTTAATAACCCACAAGTAGTTTTCAATACACTAGAATTCGGTTCATCCAGCCCCCATTGATTCCAAACAGTTTCTTCTTCATATATTTCTTTACATTTTTGCTCTAGTTTAAGAACAGCTTGAATTTGCAGTTCGACCGACAACTTTATTGTGAGAAAGATAAATATATTATTTACCCTATCCAATGTAATGTTCTTTGGAAAAAATATTAAAATGTAAGATAAAATTTAATATGATTTGCACCCTGTAGAGCTTAGTGGTAAAAGCAAATGTCCTCAGGTCATCCGTGTTGCTCATCTTGCAAGTAGGTACACAACAATAACAGGAACTGTGTTGGCAAAGACTGACAAGAAAAAAATGGCAAACAAAAAATTAAATATCTCACCAGAATGTCCGGTGGCCTCTCCATGAAACATAATTATTACTTATGTTTCTGTCTGTTTAAAAAAAAAATTTCAAATCGCAAAATTTGAAATATAATTTTTGAAAATGAAGTATTTTCTCTTAAAAGATAATGTATTTTATCCATACGTTAAATAGTCTATATATTGCTCAAGTGGCCTGCAAGAGGGTTTTAGGCGATAAAATGGATATTGGTACCTGCAGATACACTGGCATATATTTTTTTAAATTTTTGTTTTATAACATATAAATCTCTATTCAAAATATATCTTAATTATGATCAATGATAGATATTTAACAATGGGGTTCTGTAAATTACAGGAATAATCAAGTTAGTATTAATTACTAAATCCATTAGGTACCATACCTCATACTCTTGTTATACAGAACTTTTTGGTAAGAGTACCCAGTATATTGGGTTTAGCGAGTGTTGAGTGAACTACAAAATTCTACTTAATACACAATGTAATTGCACATACGTCAATGTAAATGAATACAATCATGAAAAGTTTCTTAAAACAGGAACACTGTTTAAGATGACTAGTCTATTAAGAAATGATCATTAATTTTAACGCCACCCTATCATTAATAAAACTTAATCCTGATTACAATTACTTAATTACAAAGATGTCTGAAAATAATAATCAATTAAGTAAGCTACCCACCACACTTGAATTCCTCTTTTCATTGTCTCTGAGCCATTGCAAGTAACTTTCTCTTGCAACTTGTTCTTCAATAGCCTCATTAGTAGCTTCCCAATCAGTTGCACGCAATTTATCTTCAAGCATGGTCTGAAAATAGTAACATTTTTTTCTTGAAGCTTTCCAGGAATGTTACAACCAAATGCAAAGTAGCGAGACCAAAATGAATCCAGAGAATTTTGAAATGAGGAGACACAAACAATTTAACCATTTCTTCCTTCAGAAAATACTTACTTGTTCTATGTGCAAATCTTCACTGATACTAACTGCCTCCTTCATCAAATTCTTATCTGCCAAGCCAGGAGTATAACTAGGTAATCCAAGACCAACACCAACAGTAGCTTTAAATGGGTCCACTATGCTATTATAATGGCCTCCTCGTTGATATGACAATCTGATAGGTTCATTTTCAGTTTTGTGTTTACCGTGAAAAATATTAATGGGTTCTGTAAACAATTAAAAACACACAGAATTCAAAATATGTTCCTTTGTCTCAGTTTCAATCTGTAAGTGTAGGTCCACACATCAATTCAATAATTGAAAGTGCTCAGAACAAAGACCATGACAACTGAAGTCTGAAATTACACAAGAAATTTTTCAGAAATAAGATAACAAATAAAAGATTGTCCTATTTCTGTTGTACTATCCACTTACAATACATGACGGACACACAATTTGTGAGTTCTTACTCCCATCCTCAACAACTGCAGACATCTTATTCCTATCTTCAATTACTGTTGACTGAAGTTGTAGGACTCCCGTTACATATCCTGATATAAAACAAGTGTAGTTTCCAAACAATAACAACATTTTATCCTAGTGATTCTCTGCAGTAACTTCCCACAGTACTTCGGCTAGGGAAAAACCTATATTTTCCATATGCACAAGTTCAAAGTTTTAGTAATACTTTCAGAACGCAGTATTCTTTATTTCCTATTATTCTTACAAATATTCAAATGTGAAAGTGCACTTATCTGTTCACAGATACTTGATGTAAAAAAAAAAAACTTGATGAAATTCAGCACATGAAATACAGAGATTATTAGAGGACATACTACATGAAAAATTTATCATTTCCTATTCTTTGTTCATCTCTCCTTATACGAGGGATGTCCCTATCGATTCATCAATGTAGAGAGAAAATTATTGAAGATGGAAATTAGAAAATCTGAGATAATTTTGATTTGGTATTATAGTAACTTGCCATGAAAGGATTTTTGTTTACTCTGATCTTTAAGAGGCAAATTGGAGGAAAATGTTATTTTTTTGAAGTATTCCCTATATCTCGTGAACTAATCAAGATGATCTTTGGTTTTTTTAGAAACTGTCGTTAATTCAAATTTCTAAACTAATTCATAAGTTTTTGAATCTTTCTCTTTTAAATACAAGGAAAGAAGTATTAAAATTCATATTTTTCTCATCCCTCTCCTACCCATTCTATAGCCCTTCATACTAATCAGCCTCCGAACACTCCTCTGATTATGAAAGGATCTCATTTCCATCAAGGTTTATATTTGTACTTTTTTGAATACTAGTATTGACATATGTAATGGATTTCAAAGAATATAAAGTTTGATTTTGTCTGAAAAAGTCAAACCCTCTAGAAGTAAAATTAATGATAAACATTCACAAGCTGTAACAATAATAAAAAATCTCCAATTTGTAATATTAATGTATGTTATGTATTTGGGAATGGCTGAGGAGAGAACACTTCATAGGCTTTATTTGGATATCAATGGGAATTGATCACAGGATACTTGTTATCAAATCACAAAAATTAATGCGAGCTATGCCTCAAAATATTCAGCATGTACACATTACATAAGGTCATTGTAATGATCACAAGAATGCGTCTTGCAATATCTAACCTTGAAAAGGATAGTGCAGTTTGTACACAAGCCTTACATATATTCCCAACTTGCAAACATCGTCCTCAGTTGAGCCTTATCACACAAATATTCTCTGTCTAGATGGCACAGCCAGCACCCGTGCTATTGTGACATGTGTCAGTGTGTTGTCGTTACTTAAACTTAGATGTTACAACCAGAAAGTTACATGGATTAAACTTTTAGTACTATTCATTTAAACGAGTGAAATACATATCGATGGGAAAACAATCTAGTGTTGAACACATGCCAACCAATATTGTAACTCTAAGGATCACGAAAAACTCTTGTAAATGTTGAAGATTTTACATGTGCATGAAAATTTCAAGATAAACTAAGCTTCTATACGACGGTAAGTTTAAGCTCAAGTACTGAAAGAAAATTTCTTTTTAATTGACAGTGAACATAAATGAAAATCTTTTGCACAGTTTTTAATACAAATAGCTTATATAAAATGTTACATTAGTTTTAAAGCTCTTTCAGAGTGAAGACAAATCTTCAATTGTTATACAATTGAAATAATAAGTATTAACAATTACACATTATTTTTTCCCTTGGGTGCAAACGCAGTCCATTGCTTCACTCACAACAGTCAAAAGTCTTGACCCCACGACCTGGAAACGATTACCTCGAGGAAGTATCGCAAACAGAAGGTTCCAAAGTGGTATCATTTATCTTGGCAACCCAATGTACATTTCAAACACCAATGTTTTTGGTTTAATGCTTATCACTGGTTTGCCATCCATTCTTTATGTTCAGCTTAGGAACATTATCATGGGCCAGCCTTCTCTTAACACATTACTTTCATTTTCGCCCATACTTCTTCACAAGAGGAGTAATCCAAATCAAGAGGAAAACAGTACGATCAATTTGCAACTAAAACTTAAAGATACTTCTGTAAAAAGGAATAAGAGCTTGTTTATGGCCCTAGTTAGGTCATGAAATTGAAACCAATAAACTTTTAAGCATTTCCCTTACCTATACCATAACAAAACACTTCAACAGTCCTATTATACATTTCACTCATAGCTTGCATCTCAATGTGATTGCCATGGACATAATCTCTCCGCTTTCTGTTTACATAACGATCGAAGTCCTCGGTCACATAATGAGAAAAATAATCTCCATTTGCTGCCTGAAAGAAGATGAAACTTTGTATTTAAAGATTGCCAGACACACATATTTACAATTGGTCTTCTGGAATGGTTCTTACAATATAATCCATGCAGTGGTTTCGAACTACATTGTGCATTTCTTGGTCACCATACACTTGATCAGCAACTGCCCGGAATAAACAAGCCCCATCCTCCTCCATCTTCTTTATGACAAAACCTTTCCGTCTAATATTCTTCTCAAACCATCGGTCTCTCTTAAAAATTCAAAGTTGTGCACTATTAATGAGAGGAATTAACACTTTTCTCACTATAATAACTTAATTCAATTTTTCAATCCTCAACAATTTAGTATCTTGAAGTTTAGTCTCATGGCATCCACATATGATGAAAAAAAGATTTTGAAGATCTTTTACAAATTTACCAAACTAGCAGGAACAATTTCAGAATGCAACAATAAAGAATAAAACCAAAACTGCTGGAAGCAAATTTTGTTGACTGAAGCTATTCAGATTAGGGACTTCGTTGACTGGATCGTGGCAGTACCTTCAAACCCCAAAGGAAATTGACAGAATAAGTTCAAGTTGGTGAACAAAGGGGATTGAAGAAAAGTTCCTCATAGGGGAAGATTCTCAAGGCAGATTTGCAGGGAACAAGATAGACACTAGCTTATTGTCTTGGTCAAAAATAGAATATTGGGAGAATTTTTAAGGAACTCACATGTTTAATTTATACATTTGATTTATTAATTTGATTTAAATAATTATTATACATACATACATTACATACATACATTACATACATACATTACATACATACATTACATACATACATTACATACATACATTACATACATACATTACATACATACATTACATACATAACATACATAACATACATACATTACAAACAAAACTGATAAAGGATCAAGTTGTCATATAGTCAAGATCGAAACTCACTTAATCTAATAATGGAAGTTACCTGCCAGTTAACAACTTCTGGCATAGATACACAGTAAGGACACTGACCTCAATCCATTCAGTTTCAGGAAGACGTTCTGGCACAGGACCATACTCATCACCACTGTTGTAACCACTAGCATGGTCAGGATCATCGCCCACACAAGAAGGACCAGCCTGGGGAGATGAACTAACAGAGCTAGTAGCAGTGTATGTAGGGGAAGAAGAAGCGGCATTACGCTCTCGCAACTTGCTCCTATTGGACCTGGATGTGAACAAAGGAATATAAGAAGCAAACTGGCAAAACATGCGGATACTTAAAAAAAATTTGTCATCAAGAAGAGTAGTTTCATAATTGGAATGATGATTGAGACAATTTTTTTATTTTATTATCATTATTAATTTCTATTTTAGGCGAGATCTGATTAAGATCCCAAGTAGAGATTTTGCCAAGATGGTAAAATATAGATCAATTATATATTTTGGAACATTTTTGCTCAAATTAATTTTCCGAAATGAAGTTTAAAAATTTTAAATATTAACATTAATTTTAAAATTTAAAACAAGTTGATCGTGTGACACGTCATATGAAAGCTGATGACATCTAAAGAAAATGGTACTTTTATTTTTTTTAAATAGCATAATTCTGGACTGATTTATTGAAATTTTTGCACATGCGTCTCAGCCCAAAATTGCAATATTTTTGCAATTGCAACCAGTGATAACTTAAAAATTGAAACAGATAAATCATTAATATTATACACTTATTCTTTCTTGAGTTTACTGAAAAATTGATATAAGATTAGAGGTGCGAGATGATAAAATATTTCAAAATTGAATCACTTGACATGTAATGATCCAGATGCTAATAAGAGCTTATAGGAAATTTAAGAAGATAATACATGAACTGTATAAAAATTGTGGAATTAAAAGTTTTCAAGGTGGGTGGACAACAGGATCTACATTAAATAAGTTCATATAGGCCAATAACTTTGTTGCCTACCGACAACAATGTATCTTGGCCATAAATAGTGAAACAGCTCAGCAAAATGAGCATTGACAAACTTTATAAATCTTGTAAATGATATTTCACCGATTGGCATGCTAGTTTAAAAGTGAGGCAGGATAATTGAATTTAGAAAACTATGGAATTTCCTCAAGAGTCTTGTGCACCACTATTCTGGAATATATCAATTAATGAACTCTAAAAACATCTTTTGGAAAATGGAATATTAACAAGAGAATATAGATGACATAGCAATATGTATTTTTGGTAACAGTAGGAGAGAATTTGAAACTAAAAGGGCTCCTGTGATGAATATACTTGAAGAAATGGGAAAGAGATCTTTGCAAATGTCTGTAACCAAAACCAAAGGATTTTACTTTCAAAATGCCAGCATAAAACATAGAAATCCTCACAAAATTAAATGTTAAAAGCAATTAAAATACTAAGTACAGTAAAATAGTCCGGCATTGAAATTAGTACAAGAAAATTTAAACTTCTCAAATCACAGACTACAGCACTGACAAAGTTTTAAAAATGCACCACACTTTGCGTCAAGTTGGTTTTAATTGACAATCTCTCATACAGGCACTTAATGGTGCTACAAAGGTGGACTGAGACCTATAATGGGATAATGCATGAACAAATGTATACATCTACAGTCTCTCACTCATATTAAGGAAAATACATAGTGTTCAAAGACTACACATTGTTCACTTAAGCGGCAGTTATGCTACAGTATCTAGACAAGCATTTGAGGTAGTAATGGGCATAATGCCACTGCATATGCACTTACAAAAGTTATACTACCATTACTGGCTCACAAAAAAAAGGGCAAATTCAAATAGACAACACGGTGTGTAAAAACTACGGACAAAAGAAAGTGAAAACTGTGATACTACAACTGTTACGGGTGTAGCAAATTCAATGGAACACTTCAGAAAAAGGGGATCAACTCCATAAATTCATATCAGATGTAACATTCCATGAACAGAAGAAAAGATGATTCAAGCCTTCCAAAGCACTTCTAGAGTTACTAACAGGTCATGGAAATTTTAATTTATACTTAACAAAAATACAAAGAGTAGACTGACTTTTTTTTGTCTTAGCAGTAAAGCCAAAGAAGATACAAAACACATTCTTTGGGACTGCCAATTGTGTGATGAAGAAGGGAGCAGAGTCTTCATAAATTTAATCAAAAGAGATCATTATAAAATGTACACCAACCTTCTGTAATAACAGACAAGACAATATTTTTAAGAGTTCAGGGAGTACGCAAAGAAAATATGAGAGGTACGAGGTATCCTAAAAGGAAAATTGTTCTTATAAATTTGATTAATGAGAAAATAATACTAGATGTGTACCAACATATTGGCAGTGCAAAATTTTTTCCTGAATACTCAGAGTACACTACTGACGAAAAAGCTTTCTAGCAAAAAAATTATGAGCAACCAACCAACAACATTCAATTCATCATTATTTCTAGATATACTTTTGCAAAATAACTTTTGGTTAACAGCACCGGAGTGGACTCCAAAATATTACCAGTATAGAATAATAATAATTAAATTTAATAATTGTTTTAGCTTATTTTGTGTTCACTGCATAAAAAGAATTATAAAGTTATCAAATAAATGAGCTCTATCTAATGGAAATGAACAGACATACAAGTTTTGGCCATATTTAGAACTGTTTTTTTAGACCCAATATACAAAGCAAGACCCCAAAGTTAAAGATGTAAAATATGTCTGAGTAATAATTTATGAAATCTGTAATTAGAAAGAAGGGTTCTAATGACCTTGCGATTGACAAGCCCTAAAGCCCCCCCAAAAAAATGTAATTAGAAAGAACATATAAAAGACTTAATAGGATTTTCTTGGGGAAAATTTAAATATCTGAAGCAGACCAAAATAATCAGAAAATATGGAGAGATATAAATAATTTTCTCTTCATAAAATCTTGAACATTATACCACTTACAAGATTCATACACTTTTGGGGTGAAGGGAAAAAAAGATAATATATATTCAAGCTCCTTGTCTAACATGATTAATGATCTACTTTCCGTTAAAAATAAAAGCAGTAAATTTGCACGCTTTTGTTCATAGACCAAATTCTTGAGATTTAAATAAGGAAAAAATGCATTGCAATTTTATTTCGCATAAACTACATTTCTTACATCAGATTCTTTTTACCTGCACAAGGATAGTCATTACCAAGAGACTTAACATTTTGATTCATCAGTTTAAAATGAAATAAATATAAAAATATGTTGTAAAACCTGTTAAATGTAGATTTTGCAATAAGAAAACAAGAGAAAAATAAAGAAATTATTTTCGTGTGATAAGAATTATTTAAGGTAACATTTGCATGTGCCTAGCAGTTACATTTTATTTTAGTTTGTAATTAGTTTGTTTTCTAGGTATTTTAATTATATTTGTAAGTAATGAAAAATAGCAGGTGGTGGCTAAATAAAGAATCAATCAACCAATCTCTGTACAAATAAGATAAATGCTTATTATGTCAAAATCTCATCAAAAAAGGTTTTATGAAGTGTTAACTTACAGTATATTAGAATATTCTTCCTGCAACAGCCTATTATTTTGAATAAAAATACAAGAATTCAGAGTAGAACCAGCTACCAACAATTTTCACTCGCCTTAAGTGTGTATAAGAATATCTAATCTTAATCCCAGTTAGATTGAAACCAGAATACACCAACATCAACAGTAAAAATTTTAACAACACTAATAAATAGTAGAGCCACGGGAATAATTAAGGAATGTGCGAATTATGCACAGTAACAACCATCTCGGTTGTAGAGAAGCATGAAGGTACTACAGTTCTTCATAAACATGAGTTAGAATGTAGTTTAGTTGAACACCAAACACTCATTTTCATGTTATTACAGGTAAGTTGTCAAATAAAGTCCTTTAAAGCAAATAGAAAAAATAGTGTAATTTTGCCATTTAGTTGAGCGGCTTTGAAAAATGAGAGATAATTGACAATTACTGCAAACGTGGTATTCGCAGTGTGATTCATTTTTTCAATCCAAAATACTCCGTCCAATTGAAATTTACTGACAAAACAGAGCTCCCAAATGATGATGGCCATGGTGTTCTGTGATCAGAAGTGTGTCATAGTGATCGACTACATGCCAAGAAATACAACTAACTATCAATGGAAGAGGCTACTGTGTTACCAGATGGGTAATGCAATCAAAAACAAACAGCATGGCCTACACAGGCGGCATGCTTCTTCACATTGATGTATGTCCACACTACCATCACATAAATGCAAGGGTTTCTCCAGCTGTTTAATTGGAAGATTTATAAGCATAAACCGTACAGCCCAGACTTGTGATTACAGTCTTTTTTCAAAACTGAAAGCTTCACCAAAAAAAGTTTTGATAAAGATGAACTACAACTTGGCACTGTTACTAAATGGTTGAAATACTTGGTATGAACAGAGTTCGAAGCATGGACACAAAAAATTGTACCATGCTGTAAGTGTTTAAATTGTAAATAAAATTCAGTTCTCATATCTCAATTAATAATGTGTAGAGAGAAAAAAATTGTTCTTTACATTCTGAATGACTCGTATATTTAACTTAGTAAACTTTCCAATTCATTTGTAGCAATAAATAAGATTTGTTAGGGGTGTAGTACGCGTAATTTTTGTTAGGGGATTATGAAAGTTCATGCCAGAGTAGATAAGATGTGAAATACCAAGAAATATTGAGTTCCAGAGTTTGAAATTTTCACCGTGTGCAAGTGACCTCACACAGATCTTTTATTGGATTAAAAGAAACACAACTTTTAAATATTCACAAATTTGAATGTTTTTTGTTATTTTACAACTTACAAAAAAAAACTGGGAACTTCACCATCACATGTTTCAATCTCCAAGCCCAGAACAGACCTCCACAACCCTTAACACCCACCAGTCACAGAATCATGAAGTATCCTACCTGTGAGGACTCGTCCGATGACGTCGTTTACTATGACTTGGCCCACTTTCATGGACATCATCAAAATGAGATGGTGAGCATAATGATGATCTCTTTTCATCTCGTGAAGACCAGCATTGGGAAGAGTTGAGCCGTTCATGACTGAGAGGTTCAGCAGCCTAGATAAAATTATTTTCATCAGAGAAGCAACACAACAGGAATACAAAACAAATCAAGCATTTATATTTCTTTCCGATTAAACTAGTGATTACTTCAACAACTAAGGACATAAGTTAAGAATTTCTTGGAACTCACATCTTAAAATCTATCTCCAATAAATTTATTTCACAATAATAAATTCACCAACAAATATACATTATAATAAAGTTTTAAAGCATTTCTTTATTACACTGCTTTATCCTAGAATATAGCACTTTCTTAGATTTGGCAAAAGTATTTGACACTGTAAATCATAGAATATTGTATAACAAACTTTATAGATTGGGAATATGTGGAATTGCACTTGACTTAATTAAAAGTTATTTATCCAACAGATCTCAAGTGGTTAGTATTATTGGAACGACATGTGAGCAGGAATATACTAATATAGGAATACCGCAAGGTACCGTACTTGGTCCTATATTATTTCTAGTCTATATTAATGATCTACTTGGTAGTATACCTAATTACCTTATTATATCCTATGCTGAGGATACAGTACTAATATGCTCTGAAAAAGGCTAGAATAAGATTGCTGAAACTGAATAAGTGCCTTGAATTTGTTGCCCAATGGCTCATAAATAATGATTTTACATAGCATAGTGCATTATCAGCAAAAGATGGAAGTGTACCAAATCTCCATTGCACAAATCATTAATCAATATTAAAAATGTAACTAGCCCGAAAGCTGAACCCACCAATTTAAATACTCCAATATCACTGACCATAACATTTAGCATACGATTTGCTAGTGTGAAATACAAAGAAAGTAAGTTTTAATAATGGGTCCACTCAAATAAATGCTCATACATCTATTTAAAACCTAAATTTTCAATTTATGTTCACATGTTCTGTTTGAAATAAGGAGATAACAGTTGTTTTACGAAATTTTTGTAAACTCTAAAAAAAAATTCAAGAAATTTTTAACAAAGTATCTATTATTACAAATTTAAACACCTTCAGTTAGCTTTAATTTATGACCCCTCCTTATTTTGCCCAGTAAAATATTCATAAATCTATTTCAATAGATAGCCTATGCCTTACCAGGCCGACATATTTTAATCATACATTTAATAAATTTGAGTTTTTTCTTTGTTTTCAATTATGTAATTATTTGACTTTATATAAATGTTTCCTAGCTTCCAAACTATAACAAGACTATGAGATGGCATTCCAAATGAGGAAACATGTATTGACAATGTGTTTGTAAAATTAAATTCAACAAAATCAAACACTTAAATTTTCAAAAAAAATTTACTTCCCACTATCCTTAATTATTAACTATAAGGAAAATTAAAAATACTGAAAAAGATCACGAGTATATACCTACTGATTACAAGAAATTAAAAAGAGTAGCTGAAACACTGAATAGGTCTATTATATTGTCAATGAATGATCCCTCTGCTGCTACAGATACACTAATAGGTTATAGGGTAAATTGTTTAACTTTGGCTAAAAAAATGGAAAGACTGTAATAGCAATAAAAAATTAATTCCTAGAAATGGTTGGATAACCATTGCTATAATAACTTCTTGCAATAGAAAAGACTTTATATAAAATTTGGAAAGCTAATCCACAAAATTATCAATTGATATATGAATACAATAATTATGCCAAAATTAAACACAGATATTAATGCAGCCAAACAATTATACAATAAGGAGATTATTAGTAGTAATCTAATATACTCAAAAAAATTATGGGACATTGTTAACTAAAAACTTAGTAAAAATAAAAAGAAGCAAAATATAAAACCCATCTTCAAAAAAATTAGTGAAAAAATTACAGAACCTAAAGAAATTACAAATATTATGAACTCTCTTTTTTTTGTAATATTGGATCAGGTTTGAGTAAACAAATTCAACAATTGCATGATTTATCAACAAGTTTACCACCTATGAACCCTTGTACTATTTTTCACCTACCAATAGTCAAGAGATTAAAAAAACAATTAGTGAATAGTAACCAACATAAGAATATTTAACTCCACAAATTTAAATACACTACTAACACTTCTAAATAACGAAACGTGGACTCAGGTTTATGAAACTTCTAATGTAAATAGCAAGAACAACAAATTCTTCAACCTGTTATTAAATTATTTTGACGTATCCTATCCATATAAGCAGCAAACACAAAAACTACATAGTAAAAAACATTAGCTGACTAAAGGAATCAAAACATCATGTGAACAGAAGAGAAGATTCCATATGTTAACTAAACCATCATGTCCCAATCAACTCAAAACTTATTACAAACAATACACCATAGTGCTTAAGAAAGTAATAATTAAAGCCAAACAGATGACGAATGACAAATACATAGAGAAATCTACCAACAAAATGAAAGCTATGTGGAATATTGTTAAGCAAACCATTATGCAAATCACCAATAAACAACAACACATAGAATTGATACAAGACAATAACAAAATAGTTGACCCCATTGAAGTTGCTAATACACTCAACCAGCATTTCACAGGCATAGCCAACCAACTAAACAAAATAAACAAAACACAACCACACTACAAGCTCTACCACTACCAAATGATATTCATGTAACATCAACAATGTATATCAGGGAAACGAACGAGGAAGAAGTCCTTCAGATAATTAGTAAAATGAAAAACAAAACATCCTCCGGAATTGATGAAATACCAGACAGTCATTAAAAAAATAGCAATGTACATAATCAAACCACTCACTCACTCGTATAGCAACTCCTTAACCCAAGGTATCTTCCCACAAATTTTTAAAACTATCATAAAACCTCTTCACAAAAAAAGGAGACACACATAATGTAACAAACTATAGGCCAATATCACTTCTCACAGGTTTCTCAAAAATACTAGAAAAACTATTTAATAACAGATTAAAAAGCTTTATATCATGTAACAAAATTATTACAGACTCCCAACATAGATTTAGAGAAAAAAGATCTACTGAAACTGCTCTATTTGCTTTTCTCAATGAAATTTTGATTGCACTAGAGCAGAAAGAAATCCCAGTTGGATTATTCTTTGATCTCACAGAAGCTTTTGATATAATGAATCATGAAAATCTCCTCAGTAAACCACAATAAACTATGCCATCGGAGTTCTAACAGCAAATTGCACAACAAATACCCTTTGAACAGTATACTATGCAAATGTCCATTCCATTCTAAAATATGGTACAATATTTTGGGGACAAGCACCAGAAACAAAACAAACTTTTAGTTTACAGAAGAGAATAATACGAACAATTACCAACACTAATAAACTTTCTTCATGTAAACCATTATTTGGATAGTTGAAAATACTTCCACTGCCATGCATGTACATTTTTGAAACTTTGAACTTTGTATAAAAAGGATCTACTAGACAAAGGACCATTCATGTTCACAACACTAGACAGACCATAAATATCCACCTACCACAGATAACATCCACTCTTAGGCAAAAAATCACTCATAATGCAGGTATACAGCTATATAATGCGTTACCACTAAACCTTGAAAACATCAATACACTGGACCCATTCAAATCAAAACTCAAACAATTCTTACAACAGAAACTCTACTACAGTGTACAAGAATTCCTCAATGACAATAACTAATGTATGACATACAATCTGTCGCAGGTAATCATTAGAACAAAGATGCTGAAGGTGACCCATGATGCAGGAAAATGTTTTGAGACCACAGCTACTTTTACTTTAAATAAACAATCTTTTAAAACAATTGCCTGAAGATATAATTCTATCATTTGTATATGATACTGTGGTGACTGCTACAGGTAAAACTTGGGATGAAGTGGAGATAAATATGAACAACTATGGCTATAAATATGAACAATGTGGCTATCTTTAAATAAATTGTTTTGAAATGTTGAGAAGACTGTCGTTATGACTTGTGGTAATTACTGCAACAGTGTTCTAGCAAATATTGTTATTAAAATAAACTCAAATTATAAAGAGAGTTGAATACACTAAATACCTTGGTATAATCCTTGATTACAGACTAAGATGGAATAAACATATTGATTATTTACTCAATAAAACAAAATATATAGTTCTTATTTTCTATAAACCATCCAAGTTTATGAATATCAAGACACTTCAAATGCTCTACTATGCTTTGTTCCATAGTATCATTTTGTTATGGTATTATTGCATGGGGTTAAGCTTTCAACAATAACTACAACTACAACTCTTCAACAGAGTACTTAAAATTGTCAATAAAAATCAGTTCGTTATTAATAATGCCCCCAATCTAGAGCAGCAATTTACTATTGAATTTATTACTTTTCATTATTCTACTCTAAACTCTCTTTATATCAACTCTTCGAGTAAAGCCAGACAAACATTTGCAACTTCCCAAAAGCAAAAAAGAAAGTCAGTAGTAAAAAGTGTTATTACAAGGGTATCACTGTATTCAACACTGCCAAACTAATATAAGAATTTGAGCAATACCAAAGAAAGGAAAAATAAGTTGAAACATTTTGTTATATCAAATATGTAATGAAAGTTGTTTCCATGAAAATTGTATATTTGTTGTTAATTGCATGGCTATCTATAGCACTAGTTAAAACCAAACTGTTACTAAATCAAAATTATTCTGTATAGTGTATAGTTTCAAGCTTTCAACCATCCTACTCTCGGGTAATCATGTTTACCTATGTGGAAAATGATACATTGTAAAATTCTTTGTATCTTCTTATCTGGTTAATAAATAATAACAACATAAAGCTTTTAAAATTAAATTATCTTTTTATTATTAGTAAACAACTCCTTCACTGTACTGTATGTCTTAATTATAGACGATCATTACGACTGCAGAATTATTGTTTCACAATTCTTCCTTTTATTAAATTTTGGTTACAGGTTGCCATCGTTTTGAGGTGTGTTGACCTCTTCAACTGGGCTTGGATTGTATGTGTAACTGTTTTTCTTCATACAATCCAAGTCCTGATGAAGAGGTCAACACACCTCGAAACGATGGCAACCTGTAACCAAAATTTAATAAAAGGAAGAATTGTGAAACAATAATTCTGCAGTCGTAATGATCGTCTATAATTAAGACATAATATATATATCCATATTTTTCCAATCCTTTCTATTTCAGAAACTATAAATCTGATAAAAAATGATTTGTACAACAAATGTTGGAAATTAAATTATTTATCTTTTTATAGTAACTATTTCGGTCGTAACTGGTACTGGAAACGAAATAATTGCGAAAATGTCGAATTCGCCGCCATTTTTCCAAGATGGCCGCGCGAACGGCAAAGATAGGTCGAGAACTTAGCATCATTACTACGTCCAACTCGAGACGTATATGCCAAATATGAACTGTCCGTAACCTTTTGCAAGGTCGAACCTACCTGGTCTGTAGATTACTTTCACGTAATACTTGGCGCACTCAGCTAAGCAGCTGCCATAACTTATGGAATAGTGTATTGGAAGAATAAGCGAATAGCAAATAAAATTCACTGTTTTCGCCATTCCCAAATAATTTTCGTCAGATCGCCTTTTCTGAGCTGAGGACATACGCATTTCCGCTTTCTTCTATTACAATGGTCATCTTCTTTTCATCAGAGATGCTAGAGCTTATTTGAAACAACTTAACCATTTTTCCTTTTTGTTTATATAAACGACACCGGTTCGTCTGCAATTTTTTCTGTCCTTTTATTAATAGATAAGATACATTTAAAAGCATCAAGACATTCAAATTGCAGTGACTTAAATGATTTCTTTAGCTGTACAAGTATAGTATATTTTGGTATGAATTGCAATTCTGTCTCAAGTTTTCATACATTCTTTGGCATAACTAACACTAACACATTCTTAATACCTCTTATCTCCAAAAATTAATATTTTAATTACCATCTTTGTTTACTTTTATAATAAAAGGTGCCAAAAATTAATATAATACAATAATGTTTGCATGCAAATTATCCTACATATTGTTTATAAAATTTAAATTACTACCCATTTATGTATTTATGAAAAGCAACACAAAGATCAGTGTTGAAACACTCGCTTGGAACAGTTAAATTCCTTAGATCAAAATAAGCATCCTTTATTACTCATGCAATTTTCTAAACTGTTTATTGTAAGTGATATTAATTCCTTAGATCAAAATAAGCATCCTTTATTACTCATGCAATTTTCTAAACTGGTTGTTGGAAGTGATTAATTATAATGAGGTTCTTATAAGTATGCACATACAAAATGTTAATAACAAAATTTAGTCGCCCACAGATTAGGAGAAATATAACTTGTGAGTTCAGAGTTTGAACTACTCATGATTTACGGACAAACAGTAATTCTTGAGACATGCTTAACTGAGAGGTCTATTTTAAACAACAACATTTGTATGTTCACAACATGGTATGCATGAATAACTTTGTGCAACTTAGATGCTGTCCACACACAAAGTAGCTGCAATGACATGCAATACAGTATCAACAAGAGACATATTGATGTTAAATCAATGCCAAAATTTATTTCATGATTCCCAATCATGATGTAAGTGACAAAATAAGTGGAAGATCTCGACATCTGATCATCTTCCAGATATAAACTTCTAAAATTGACAAGAATGCCTGTACCGAGAAATCCTCACTAATTATGAAGAACTAATATGTGCATCAATACTAAGTAGGTGCCTTCCACAATAATATGTAATTCACTAAAGAGAGTCAGGAGAACAAACTTTCTCCAAGAAGCTGCTACATTGAGCACTGAAATGACTAAATTAGCATCCTGCATCTTTCTAGTAACTAACCATTCTAATTAACATGAAAAACCTGGCCCAAGTAAAATTTCTTGCACATGCAGGATATTATATAAGTATTCTTCAATGTATCGTCAGTAATGTTCTTGCAGAGAAATACAAGATAAATATGAAATGTAATAGTCGCATAAATCTTGGGAAGTTTGTTAACATTTATGAGGATTATCACTAACAAGAAGTGGATATTACACATTCACAACTGACACAACTACAGTAATGCATGCGAGATGGCGGATGACACACACAAAAAAATTTCTTAATTATCAGCTTTAGCCATGACACTAATTTTCAGGTTGAAGAAGTGACACATACTTTCCCACAAACCAAACTAAAACTGAAGAAAAAAAACTATCAGTGTACACAATAAGAGAAAGAATTGTCAAGTTACAAACAAATCGCGTTTGCATATTTCTTTTGATGCCAAATGCAGGAGAAGAAAGAAAGGAGAGAATTATTCTGGAATGGCAATTGTCTACCTTTTCATTTTATTTCCTTCTTTAGTATGAAAATGTACCCAGTTATTAAAATCTTTAAAGACTAACTATTTACTCTAACTTTAAATGTTTGTTTTTACACATAAAAATTATAATTGAGTTAGGACCGTCACTAAATGACAATTCACAGAGCTAAACAACCCAATCACTTGAATCAATTCCATATGCTTAATGATTTTACTGCTAGAAATACTTATACACTCAAATATCATGATGATCTGATGCCATATGGATGAAAGAAAAAACATTTCCAAGGTCATAGAACTGTTTTGTATTCCAGTGGAATATATTAGTGATAGAAAACTTGCACAAGTCTGAGAGACATCATATGAATCAAAATTGGACAATTGCACTAACATATAATAATAAACAAATGAATACTCTCAGAGTCATAAATAACAATACAAATAAACATTCTTTTAACATTGTCAAAAATGTTTTAAGATAGGGCATCTGATTACTGGGTAGCATTAAAATCATACAACAGAATAGGGTAAGAGAATAATATGATATATGAATGTCTATGAAATAAATAACTTCATCTACATCACTCGCTCATATGATTTAAAAACAAAATTATGTTCTAAATGCAGTGCTTAGTAAATTTAAACAATATAAAAACTAACTATGCATACAAAATTTAGAATTTTTTTTTCATTTATGATATCCCAACAAAGAAAAACTTATTTCAAAACCAACCAGTATCTTTGAAAATGAGTTTTACTTATAAAGTCACAGGTGTGATTTCAAAGAAGAAATTATCTGAACACTGTCAATAAACCCAAATGGTTAAGTCAGTAAAAATTGTTAAGATATTAACTCGGAAACTACAAGTCATATTAAGTAAACTGCAAAACATTATTTTAAGCATTGCTTCATCATATCCAAAACATAAAAATTCTATTATCCTACAAAAAAAATATTATACATCGCATGTGGGAGTCATATCTTTGTATCATACATCCCATACTACAGGGGTCTCTGAACTATGGCCCTTGGCCAGGTCCCTCTCAAAGGGTTTCTGTCTGGTCTGCGGCTGGACTCTGGACCATCTGTTGAGTACTTACATCTATTCTGGGGACAGGATTATCAATGTTTGACCTGAAGTGGACAGATTATTTTGGTCCAAAGCAACTTCACATACCTATTCTAAGTAAAAGAATGACACATTAAAAAACTAGACAAGTGTTTTAAGCATCCCTTGACTCTTTAATAAATATTTTTTTCAGGTGTTTAATATCTATTTCAAGATATTTATTTAATAGTTAACTTTCAATTTAACATCCAAATTAAGTAGTCTGGAATGTCTAAATAAAGTAAATGTAAATCTACATATCTAATAAATATTGCAATAAGTTACACATGCTAATTACTTTGTAATAAATGTATACCAAGATTTTCGGTTCAGCCCTAGGTTAAAAAGTGTGGTGACCACTGACCTACTACATCTTCACACTTTGTTATACACATGAGCTAAAATATTATTTATGAACTAAATAAAATGATTAACAAATAATACTGTAACTAAATGAAATTTAAAACTATAAAGTCAATTCTTCTCTTCTTTCACCATTCTGTATCTAATTCTTTTGATGTCTGAAAGAATGACTACCATTACACTTTCAAAACACTTACTCCTCAAAATAAAATAATGAATTTGACAGTGTATTGTTCAATCACAAGAGGTCAATGTGGAAATATTATTGACAGTTCATTAAGAAACATATCCAGCCACAAACTGCAGAATTCTCCAAAAATTTACATCCAAAGGAATGAACACAAAAAATAAATTTCAATGTTAATAAATGCACTAGGAACTTCACAGTTGACAAGTATATAATCGAGAATGTATTATAGAAACCAAACTTTCTTTCACATACAAATATCAAAATGGAAATAATTAGAACGCAAACAAGTTTGAATATGATCATCATGACATTTGACACCATGATTTCGAAATTCGCCAATAAACGAAATTTGAGAAACTTTTCTCGCGATACTTCCAATGAAAACTCGGGCAAGTATATGTGAAGAGCAATAAGACATTATTTTAATGTAACATTAAACAGATACCAACACATCAAATAACATAACTTCAACAGCGTCGACAAATGACCTGTGATATACGATACCCGAATGGAAAATTGGGAAAGTATTAACTGAACGCCACATACAAAATAAACACCACTTCAAATTTCAGTAAAACTTCATCCCATCATATTAATTTTAACGAATTAGACATACCTGAGAATGATTAGGAATCGTCGACAAATTGAGTGAATGCGCATGAGTTCCACCATGATGTGTATTGGAATCTTGGTTCTCCTCTGGCTTGCCTTGATTATTCTTCTTTTTAGACAAAATAGTCATTTTGATACAATATTTAAATCACAAATTATCACTTCATGCGTTAAACAAAAATCTTCACGGAAGTACTTCCAGCGCACTTCACTGCAGACTGTAGATAATCGTGGCTATGTTCAGGAATCAACAAGTTACCTCAGTTAGGCCCCAACCCTCACGTTCTCGGGACACACAGGCACAGAATGCTCTAGTGCACGCACCGAAACGAGTGCTTTCAGTAATTCACTAACCAGAAATTGTAGGTTGCATTGAGTTCGCCCTGTTGCGAAAATATAAACATCTGTGCCTACATGAAGTAGAAACCTTAATCAAGAGAGAACCGTCAGACGAGGAATAATATAGAGGAATTTCTCATATTTCCAGAAAATGATTCAGAATTGGACAACTAAATGTGAATACATACCAGACAACAGAATACATACCTAACAATTCTGAAAACTGATTACTATGTTGATATCATCCATAACCAGCCTTCACATACTTTCCTCCAAAGAACTTCAACCATTTCAAAACATTACTTGACATCTGTACTCATCCTTATATCCAGCAAGCAATTCTTGTTCTGACTATGATCTGAGCTACCATGTGGGTCCCCATTCCATTATTCATAGTAGTGACGCCACATTGTTGTCAACCTTCATGGATGTACGGAGAAAAAAATATATATAAAATTAAAATAATTATCTACCAACAATAAGGTTTAAACATAAATTACAATATATAAATACAATACATATTTTTTTATATAAATTTATTTCAATATTTATATAAAAATAAACACACATACATACTTATACACGTATATACCTACATACTCACATAGATACACACGCACACATACATATATATCACCGTTATAACAAACAACTATATTTGAATACAACTCGCCTTGCTCGCTGGGGAATTACACCCCCAGACGCCCATATAAGGGGCTAAGCCCGTGCTAAGGAATCCAGAGGAAAAAACCTTAGTGCTAGATTTAAATGATGCACCGCGAAGTCCGTCGAACACGTAGTGAATCCGGGACACTTCATCTAAAAGCAAAAAATTGGTTTTGGCGGCACCATATAATAGCAATAAATTTACAGCTAAATAACTGTTTTTCTTGTTTGTTTTTACTATCATGAATTATTTTCAACTATAAATATGTATTCCGCAGATCTGTTTGTCGTAAACATTACAAACTATAAAATTTTAAATTTGTTAAATTAGTTGCCAATGCCCTTATTTACGACATGTTTTAAGGACGCACAAACTCATTACAGTTCGTACTTCACATTACGTTTCGGGGATGTACGTTCCCCCTCTTCAGATGTATTCTTCCTTTCTTCTTAAAATTGAACAAATCCTTATTGCAAATTATTTGGTGCACTTTATACTTGCTGAACGCTCTTAGATGCATGTGTATACTGATCAAAAGCTATGATACACTTATCAAGATTATTAAAACTATCTCATGCCATTTTATTTGCGTGTTCGTCCTTTAGTTGCATATTCGTCCAGTTGTGGGTTATGTGATTTTAGCCTGTTGTGCGGCATTTGGTGTTATCCTCCAGCTCTGACCCACCGAACTGAGGCTTGTTTCATTACTCTAAGGAGCATTATTACAATATTTTTCCAGAAATAACAAATATTTCGTATTGCATTCATGTGACTCCTTCAATAACTTCTTGTGAAATACACTGAATAATATTTTAAACTATTGGTATAGATTTTATACTTATAGTTTGTTGTTACTAGTCGATACTACTACTACTACTACTAATAGTAATAATATAACGAGTTAATAATTATTATAAATCACGCCGATTTAATAGAAAACGAACAATGCACATTCGACAGCGAGTATTCTGTTCACATAAATGTTATCAGAAGTTCACCCTTCATCTAGAACAAAACAATATCGACAGCACTCTATACGGAGACACTCGTCGTACCCGCGGGTGGTTCTCGCTCTGTTTACAAGTAATTTCTGAAGAAACTAACCATCTTCAGAGAGTAAAGTTTCTTACTAAAATAATATTCAAACTATCACACGTTGATACAAACATTCAATTCCCGCTCTTACAGTTATCTTAAAATATTGGGAATTGCCTGTACCAACAGATTAAAACCTGTAATATTAGAAAATTATAATGCTTAATAACATAATGAAACATAGATATGTGCATTCAATAGTTACTTGGTTGTTAATATAAGAATTATATCAACAGTTAAAAGGAACTCAACGTGCCAAGATGTTACAAAACACAAGTATCCACAAGAAGTAAAGAACTACTAACTTACAATAATACCTATAAAAGAGATATGAATGTTAGATTTACTATTTCACGAGAAGCGTTGAAACACAAACTTAAATTTTATATCGTAAAGAGCCTTAAAATTACATAAATGAAGAAATATATAAAGATACATGAAATCATGAATAATTTGTAATGAATAATAATTAAATATGAAATCATAAATATATTTACAATAAAATGGTAATGCATTTAGAGAATCGCAAAAATAACGTACAAAATATACTTTACTTCTTATCTAGACCAAATTGAATTTAAAAAATTACGTTACGGTAACGTTCTGAAGAGAACCTTTCTTCATCAAATACTTGAAAAGATATTTGATAACGCGTCCAGTCGACGCTAGTTCCAGATTTACGTGAGCCTCGTACTTGAGCAGCAACGCGCGATTCTATGGAACGACCAACCGTCGTGAACAACAATATTCCTGTTTCTACTGCGTATTTTTCCCGTGTTGTTATAATCTCTCGTATACTGGACAAAACCTCTCTCATCAACATGGGTAGTGTGAACTGCTGGCTTTGGATAAAACTTTGTGCAATGCCCTTTGATACTGTCCCAACACAAGAAATCAGTACGATAATCCGTACCGCAAGGCCCATGAATCATGTATCTAAGAACAAGCTGCCTAAGCCTGCCCCCTGCTTCGTCCTCTGATGGAATGGTTGCACGAATAACCGAATCTATTTCATGCGTCTGAACAGGACCGTCACCTTCAATCCTAAACGCTATGTGCAAATGAGGCAAACCCCTCATATGCATTTCTATAACATAAACGATGTATGAAGGGCGACCGAATATGGCTCCAGTGCGCAGATCACGCAGGAGCTCTTGCAATTAGATCTTAAATATCCGGCAGGTAGTAGCTGGATCACTACGTCCAGTGTCATGAGGACAAGCCTTCTTGTTTTCCTCCCAAGTTGAGCAGTAAGTAAACGTAAGAAAATAGGTGGGACAACCTAATCTAGAAACGAGACTCATAGCGTTCTCGTAATGAACTTTCATGTACCATGTCCTCCTGTAAAATAACATGGAAGGTATATTTTTTCCAGGTTGGGCCCCACCTTCACCTACAATTGTTTCGTCTTGCGGGATGTCATGGGTTACCTCACCAGCAGACACCTTGAATAGATTGCATCAGTTCATCTAGTGGACCCATACGCAATCCTCTTTCGTTGTGCCCTTCGAATGAAACGTAGTCTCTCTTCCTCACATCGTGCAAACATGTCAACCTGCCATGCCTGAGAAAGACGACCCAGATACGAAAACCGTGACTCTGAGAGCAACAAGCACCTAATATAATTTTGTTGGGATAACTTCCTCCCCATATTGTCCAAGCGGCCAATACATCAACCTACAGAGCCGTCGGGGTAAAGTAGGGGGTACTGGAACGGTTCCATTAGAGAACTGAAGAGATCCATAGATGTTGGTCGCACACGGCCCATCTTCCATATGCTAAGTGGCCTGGGGTCACCCACAGTATCTTCTGTGCTCGGAACAGCATGCACTTCTACACCCCTTGGACGATATCCAAGCAATGGGCCACGAGTGGCTCTGGTAGTTTGCTCAAATTCGAGATGAGCATGAACAGACGGTTCGTTGCTTAATGCACGAAACTGTGCCACGAACGGATTACACCATGTCAAAAAGTTTTTTATTGAGTTTGTAAGCTCCGGGTTCAGAGATCTTCCTTCAGCCAAGTTTCTTCTTTTTTCTCGATCATAGATGTAAAGACGTCAGCGATTGACAAATTGAATATAACCGGTCTTTGCTACGAATCTCCGATCCGGAGCATCGAGATTGTACACTTGGTGGTACATTCTACCTTCAATCTTGAAGAAGGGTAGTTCACTGGGGTAGCGGTACCCTCCTGACACCTCAAGAGCACAGAAAGCGAAAAGGTACGCTCTAGCCCTATCGAGAAACAACCGGTTAGAATAAAATGGAGCTTCCAAAGGAGGCAAGTGATGAACATTATATGCTCCTTCTCCTCAGCACTATTTCTTTCTTTCTTTTTCTTCCTCGAACAGACGAGCTCTGCAGTGAAGGCACTTTTAAGTATTGTCTCCCCAAAGAGTCAATTTCTCCTTGTAGGGAAGAATACTATTAAGAATTTCTCCCCACCAATATCGGAAATCTGGCGCGCAAGGTCTAGGGAAACGTGTCTCATGTGGGTAAGAATTGGGTTGTTCACCCTAAGAGTGCGGACTCTTTCCCTCAGTGTCTCGGAATATTTCTGCGTATAAAGCCTAACTGCATTCCTGTTCGAGCAACGGCCACTCTGTGCCGTTGATTGTATCGTGCTACGGCATCCTTTTGAGTTTGTTTTTTTAATGTCTGTATTTAGCTTAAGCGATACGGACTTGTTCTTCCCGCGTTGTAGTGGTGGTCTTAGGGCGTCCCATTTTACGTTTCTTAGGCCTTCCTGGGCCTCTCTTCGCGTCAGATATGGACGATGCTTCAGGTTTCGTTCCGATTCCGCTCGGTCCTAATATAAGAAGATCAAATGAATTCGTATTTACAATGTCTTTTAATTTTTTTCAATTTACATCTTTTCTAAAAAAAACAATTTGTATCAATTTTAAATTATTATCGAATTATATCATGTTACCCAATAATTTCTATTGAATAATAATTGTTACGGAATAATTTCTATTGAATTTCCATAGCAGAACTGTAAACACCCTAAATCATTGTAATTTATTATATTTAATAATTGGTTTCGATGCATGAAACTTTTTAATTTATTACAGCATATTGTTTTCTCCTCCACATTCGAAGGAATATTTGATTAATTCATGTCTGAAATGTGTGGCAGATGGAAATGAAATCTTTACTAAAACTTGTCAAAGGGGACTTACTACATATCCCCAAAATTTTGACAAGTTTTTAATGATAGTCTATAAAGTTAAATGTTTATTTTTGTATCATTTTTGTTATTAGAAATGATGCAATGAATGATATTTCTTCAAATGATATATTACATCAATATTTGCTGTATAAAATTAAAAAATTAAATATTGAAGGCCAGGTCCACTCTAAAGGGTAATGAATTTATTAACAAATAACACAAAAAATATATTAAAAATTTTTGTGCACCTATCTTCACACAGTAGAAATTTGAACACAATACTCTTCAAGAAATATGGTAAAACACAAATCTATACCATGCACTACAAAAGGTTTTCTTAATGTGACCATTTTTTTCTCTCTTCATGATATACATTTTGACTTCAGAATACTGCACATTCAACATTTATTGTGATGAGGGCATATTTTAATTCTCATCTATCTAAACAGACCCTAATTATCTATCAGTCAATTCATATCTAACATAATGTTAATGTTCAATCATATTTCATTCTGCCCTAATTAATCTGATGGATACATAATAACATGGAACATTAAAAAGAATGAAGACCAATAGCAGTTTTCCAAAATGAGTCATTCCAAGTTTCAATCCAAAATTAAAATTAAGTATATCACATAGAAATAGAAGAAGAATCAAAATCTGCTGTATACCTTAAATTCTGTGGTTCTCAAGGAAAATAATTCAGCCAAAATTAATTAACCGAATGGCGTTGGGAAGTTGTGTTTATGAAATAAGAAAATGCATTTCTTGGTTTCAATGCATATTTGTTGAAAAAAATTATAATTTTTATATACAATTCTATAAAAGTTATTTACAGTTATTTTGTACAACTTAGAAATTACTACCATGAAATAATATTTCATAATGTATCATCTTCCCCAACTTGTGTCATGAGTTTCTGATGACATGATAGTTGGGAACTCATTTTTCAATTATTAATGAATAATAATTACATATGATCAATGTCAAAATAGTAAAATTTTTATTAGCCAACCTCTAAATATTTTAATCAGATCTCTAATAATAGGCAAAGTGCCTTTATAAATGGGATCCACATTTGTCCCAATACTTAACTCTTTAAAACCATTTTTATACCAATAATGAGACATCAATTTAAGAACTGACCCTAGAAAACAAAATTGATCATGGCATTAGATCATAATATTAATATATTGATATTAATTGGAGATGGTGAGAAAAATTTTCAGAATTTTTATAAAATTTAAATTATGTTACATTCTTCAAAAAACAACAACCCCGTGCCATAATAGAGGTATTCATAATATTTCCAGGAAATTCAAAACTTGATTTAATAGATCATAAATTATGGGGCAATGTCACAGATCAGATTCTTTTTTTTTTTTTTGCGCAAATTAAAAGTAACAATAAAGAAAAGATACTGAGTAAGGAAAGACCTTATTTTAACTAACGCAATCATTATAATATCAGTATCCAGCTATTATAGCATGTCTCTGACATAACTGATGTACAAGTAAATATACCAAATCACAATCTGATGTATATTAAGAAGGTTATTGTTGATAGAGGAAGAAAGTAGAGTCAGTTTCCTCGAGTTCATGGATAATTAATCCATAATTAAAATCTTATTATACTATAAAACAATGTAAGAACTTTGTCAAAACAATCCACAAAATTATAAAACAGTTATTACAAAATTAGTGGTATCATCTCACACAATAAACAAGTTCAGGGATTGTTTTATTTTAAAATAAATCTCCCCCACAATTAGTTACATATTCCCATTTCATTATACAGTCTGTTCATAAATAAAAAATATACTCTTCATAAACATTTATATTTTTCAGCTGTGATTTTGCTATCACTAACTTAGAAACGAAAATGTTTTAAATGCTGAGAGAAGAATTAGAGTATGCAAATAAAACAATAACCTCAATTTGGGCTATATGCAGACCACCTAATCTTAATATCAATAAGTTTGTTGAAGAAATAAATAATTTAATAAAAAGAGATACAAGTAAGAATTTATTAATTTTAGGAGATGTAAATATAGATAAAGGAATTATCTTAAAAACAAACACAAGTTGTAATTATTTAAAAATAATGATTGAACATGATCTACATCAATGTACTTCAGAGAATACAAGAGAAGAAAATGAAAATTAACCCAAATGTGTGTAGACCATATTCGCATAAAAGGAAAAATATCAAAACATGATGCTTTTATATATTAATTGTAACCATTTTTATAGCAATAGGAATTTCAATAAATTACTAAAATATAAACTTAGAGCATAATGAAAAAACAGATCAAACAAACGTTTTAGACTATTATGTAAATAAAAGAAATTTTGACAAGTTTATAGAAGATTTAAACATAGACTGTTTAAAACATTTATCAGCAAATAAAATGTATAACAAAACCAGGGAAACATTTAAAAAATCTTTAATGAAAACAACAAATAAAAGAAAAAGAAACAATTATAACATCAAACCATGGATAGATGATAGAATTAGAAATCTAATGGAGGGAAGGGATCAAATATTTAGAAAATGGAAAAAGATTTCAAAAAATAAAGTATTAAAGGATCGTTCTATAAATGAATACAAGTCAATAAGGAACAAAATTAACTCTCTTGTAAACAAACAAAATAAATTGTTTAAGAAACAATTTGAAGAGAATAGATGTAACTCAAAAATAATATGGCAAAATATAAATCTTTTAATACGACAAGGAAAGAAAGACTCAATAGATGAGATAATTATGAATAAATTAGAGAAAATAGATACATTAGGTACATAGCAAATAATTTCACACTAAAATTTAAAAAATAAAAATAATATAGCACATGAATGTAGTATTGAAACAGTTCTTATACCAAAAGTCTGTGGGATTAGTTACTCTTTCTTATATATCAGAAGCAGAAATAGAAGACGTTAGGAAATTAATCAATAGTATGAAAAGCAACAAGCACCTGAAATGGATCATATAAAGGCCAAACATATTGAAGAAAATTGGGATATTTTAAGTAATATAATTACAAAGATCATAAACCTTAGCATACATGGAGGAGAATTTCCTGAAAATCTAAAACGGTTATTATAAGGCCAATACATAAAGGGGATCATTTTTAAATTATGATAACTATAGACCTATCTCAATATTGAATACTATTGAAAAAATGTTTGAAAAATTTATAGCCCACAAATTAACAAACTATTTAGAGAAATACAAGATAATTACAAAGCAACAATTTGCTTATCAAAAAATTATAAGTTCTGAAAATGTAATAGACAATCTTGCAAATTTAATAAATAATAAATTAAGTGAGAAAAAACACATTATGATGTTATCTATAAAGATTTCAATAGCAAATTATGTAATCAAATAACAAATAAATAAATAATTAATTAATTGATTGATGAAGTAGGAATCAGAGGAAATGTAGGTAAACTATTTAAAAGCTATATGTGTCATAGAACTTATAGACTTAAAATTGGAAAAAATCTTAGTAATAATGTTAATATAACCTCAAGGAAGTTATCTTGCACCAATCTCATACCTAATATACGTGAATGATGTACATCTCTGTTTTGAAGATTGCTTGTTCTATGTTTATGCAGATGATAATGTAATTTTGTCTATTCACAAAAATAAAAAAAGAACGGAACAAAAGTTACAGAAAGAAGTCAACAATTTCCAAAATTGGATTTATGAGAAAGGTTTTACTTATAATCAAACTAAAATATAATTACTTCACATTTCAACATCCCATACTAATAGAATTGAAATTAATATAATTTTTCATAACCAAAGATGTGTTCACAATAATTTCAACAGCTGTAACTGTATAGATGAAAAGGAAATGGTCAATAATCTAAATTACTTAGGAATAACTATTGATAAAAACATTGTATGAAAAGAACAAACATTAAAAATAGCTAATAAATTGAAATATTAGTGCATTGAGAATTACCAGAATTACAGAAATTACCACGCTTCATATCTGAAACTTATTTATAATGTAATTTTTGAATCAATCACATGATATGGCATAACTACATGGTGATCAGCATCGAACACACACTTAATTAATTAGGTAAGAATACAAAATAAAGTAATAAAATGATTAAACGTTAATGACAAGATTAATCAAAATGAAGTATTAGGGAAAGAGAAAATTTTACAAACTCGACAAATATACGAATTTAAAGTAATTTCTAAAAATAGATACAAGGAGGAATTAAGCAAATTTCACAATCTAACATTTGTATTTCTTTCTAATATTCCGATTATGTGTCTGAAATTTGGTAAATTCCATATTCCAATTTGCAATATTAGAAAGACATAAAAATACATACACATTTCCACAGACATATAAATTTCCTCAATAGTCCAACAAATATGGGGAAAGAAAATTAGTGACAGAATACCAATGTTCCTAAACAAACTTCCAGATTCTATTAAAGAAATAAAATTGAAAAGCAAATTTGAAAAAGTAATAAAAAGATGATTTATTGAAAACAACACATAAATTATAAATTTGAGTTACTATATTTTGTAGCATTTCGCAGTTGTATTATTTGGTGGATATGTTCTCTTATAAAAATAATGTATTATTTGTACTGGTTTTTCTATTCTTCGTAATTTGTATTTTTTTTTCCAAGAGATAATAAAATACTTATAGAATTATGTCAGAAACACAATCCACTAAAATTAAACATAAAACTAACCTGGATTACTGGACATATCCATATTAGAGTCTGAGCTTTCCACTAGGATTTTAAAAAAAGCTTTCCAAAATGAATTAATAATTCAATTAGTATATACTACTACTATTAGCATGCCACCAACATTGAATCCTAGAAAACAGAAGAAAAATATTAGCAATAAGTTGGATTTGATTGATATTACTCTGTCTTTTTTTTTTTTTTTACAAGAAATTTCTTTCTTTAGTACAACTTATTTCATATTTTAGTTGATTGTTAGAAATATTTAACATTGTATTGATACAACTTGACTATTAAGAAATAAATGTGAAACAATAGCCACATTTGTATTAGAAGTAGGCAAATCAATGCAACAATAGATCTGTAAAAAAAATAATGAAACAATGAATTGTTGTTTCATTAATCTAAGGAGCATTATTACAATATTTTTCCAGAAATAACAAATATTTCGTATTGCATTCATGTGACTCCTTCAATAACTTCTTGTGAAATACACTGAATAATATTTTAAACTATTGGTATAGATTTTATACTTATAGTTTGTTGTTACTAGTCGATACTACTACTACTACTACTAATAGTAATAATATAACGAGTTAATAATTATTATAAATCACGCCGATTTAATAGAAAACGAACAATGCACATTCGACAGCGAGTATTCTGTTCACATAAATGTTATCAGAAGTTCACCCTTCATCTAGAACAAAACAATATCGACAGCACTCTATACGGAGACACTCGTCGTACCCGCGGGTGGTTCTCGCTCTGTTTACAAGTAATTTCTGAAGAAACTAACCATCTTCAGAGAGTAAAGTTTCTTACTAAAATAATATTCAAACTATCACACGTTGATACAAACATTCAATTCCCGCTCTTACAGTTATCTTAAAATATTGGGAATTGCCTGTACCAACAGATTAAAACCTGTAATATTAGAAAATTATAATGCTTAATAACATAATGAAACATAGATATGTGCATTCAATAGTTACTTGGTTGTTAATATAAGAATTATATCAACAGTTAAAAGGAACTCAACGTGCCAAGATGTTACAAAACACAAGTATCCACAAGAAGTAAAGAACTACTAACTTACAATAATACCTATAAAAGAGATATGAATGATATAATTACTATTTCACAAGTAGCGTTGAAACATAAAACTAAAATTTTATATCGTAAAGAGCCTTAAAATTACATAAATAAAGAAAAATGTACTCACAGTGTTTTGCTGAGTGTCAAACAATGAGTGCCATATTGCTACGAACATACAATGCAAATTAGGTCCATTGTTGGGCGTATTGTAAGAGATGTTGAAAAAGTGAAATTTAGTAGTAATATTAATAAAAACGTTTAAAGTAGATCATAAAACATTGTTCTGAATTATGAAATTTACCTAGCATTCTTTTACATGTTAAAAAAAGATTGTTTCTTTCCAAAAACACAATTATTTAAGAACAAAAACAAACATTTACAATGAATGAATGAATGATGAATGAATCGATGCAAATTTTCACGGCCTACAGCATACGACATTCACCATGCCTTATTGAAAATAAACTACTAAAAAAATTTAATAATTATAGTTTCAGCACTTGTGAAGATACTAAAGCGAAATTCAATCTCAATACTACAAAAAAATATTCAAAGTAATATTAAACATGTCAGTGAAAATTCATTATAAGTATTTCACGTATTCAAAAACCTACTTTGTCAACGTAAATAATAAACAACTTCACAATGTACAAATACGTAACCTGAGATAATCATTCACAAAAATGCATACGACACATTAATAAATAAAAGCAATTTTAACAAATACAAATTCACTGTGATTACTTTTCCAACTAATCATTGTTATTCTTCAGATCTAGTTTCAAATATCCTCAAATACAATTACTTAAAGAAAGCAAAATTTACTCACTGTATTTCACTGAGTGTCTTTGCAAAGAATATGAAATATAATTACGGTCCATTCTTGGACATATAGTAAGAAGATTCTGAATTAGTAAAATTTGTTATAAAAATTAATATATACGTTTCATGTATTACATAAAACACTGTTGTGAAAAATGAAACTAACCGAACATTCGTTTACATGGTAAAAATTGTTTCTTGACTAAATCTTCCTTTTCTACGATCATAAACAAGGTTTAGAAATGAATCAAGGTATCTATACAAATAACTACCGCTTGTTGCGTACATGTCTCATTGACAAAATAACACGATATAATTTACAATGATCATAGTTTTTGCACTTTCAAACATTGTTAAACGAATTTCAATATCAATACTCCAAAATTATTCTAAGCTAGTTATATCAAACATGTCTAGGAATATAATACATTCCTTATAAGTATCTCACGTATTAAAATCACTCTTTGACAATGTAAATAATTAACATCTTTGCAATATAAATTATATACAAATACGTACCTGAGCTGATCATTCACAAAAATCCACACGACACATTAAGGAATAAATGTTATTTTGACGAATAAAACTTAACAACAATTACGTTCGACAACTAGTCATTGTTATTCTTCAGATGCCGTTTCAAATATGTTCTCAAAAATCCGATTTTTGTCTATTTATTTTTGCACAAAGAAACAAAACAATTAAACACTTATACTACATAATTCTTTAACACGTCTATAAAACCTTAAATAACTTGCACTATCCTTTGATAAATCCCAATACGATTCTACTAACGTTCGCCGCCATTGTACAATATTTTTGTAAACAAACAATCGAGGTGGCTTTGATAAGTTTTCATAGCACATCTACAAGCTAATGCTCGTTTGATTTACGTAATATTAAATCACCGAAAAATGTATTTAAAACATTAAATTATTAAATTTTCGGAATTTTTACATTCGTTGCCATTCTCTAGATATGAGATGAACCAAGTTGCATGCTTGTACGACTAGTACAAGTACCTTTTACTTCTGATTACTAGATAAGTGAGTTACACATACCAGCTTATATAAGATGAGACACAACACATCTGTGAATTCACAAAACTATACTGGTACTATACATGAGTTGGTACCTTACATTAAAAAAAGACTTACAAGAGAGAAAAAAAAGTGAAAGAACATACAAATACTCATTATACAGATAGTTAGACAACACACACACCTTCTAATATTAATATAATAATTAATTATATTTGTACTGTACTAAGTCATGTTTACAATTAAATTTGTATAAACTTTGCTTAAATTGACTACATCAGTCTTCTTATTGTTCATATTCTTATTGTGCACAATATTGATCATTTCTTTGATTTTCCTTATATAACAATTCTTTCCAAAGTCCAAAATCTTAGAATTATTGAAGACAAAAGAATGAGATGTGTCTTTAGCATGTTGTGCTAAAGCACATTGAGGGACAGATCTCTTTAAATCAGATCTACATTGAGATAATCTTTTATTTAAAAATTGACTTGTCTCTCCAATGTACACGTATTGACAATCTTGACGAGGTACTTGGTAAACAACTCCACTTACTTTATTTTTGCTTAGTCTTGCTGAATACCGGTCTTCCTATGTTTTTCTTGTTTTTTAAAACAATTTTGCCACTTTCATTTTTATAAACTTTCCCTAGAGACTGTGACAATCCATTGACATAAGTTAGAGGTTTAAATTATATGGATTATTTAAATCATTACTTGTACTACTAAATTTACTCTTATTAAATTATATATTGTTAATTAATTTGGAAGGGAAATTGTTGTTTAATAATATTTACTTGACTATAAATAATTTTTTTTTGTGTGAAACTCACTATTACTCAATTTAAGAGCACGATGCTTCAGAATTAATGCAGTGTTAATTTTATGCTGCAGAGGATGATGGGAAAAATAATCAAAATATCGATCAGACAATGTTAATAAAATACGTAGTTATTCATTTATTATTCCAAATTGAATAGTAGGTATAATGTGTAGTCAAAATTCGAGATTAATAATAACAAAGGTATTAAATGACATTCCCGCCTAAGGAAAATCCACCTCTACCTGCAGGAAAACCGGAGAAACTAATTATCTATCAAAAAAATTAAATACATTATCCATAATAATAATACTAAATTATCTTTCAAAAAAGCAGTTACGAACTGTTTATTAAAAGTTAAATACAAACTCTTCGAAGATAAATCACTAAAAGGGTAATAAAACTACAAATATTTTCATATTTAGAGAAGATCATGTACCAGGTGTTTATTTTTTCCCATTTCTTGTAACGATTGATGTTACGTATTCGAGTTTTTTACCAGCGTGAACTCATGGTTATTCAAAATCTGAAACCGCATGTTCTTTTCTTTCGAAGGATCGAAATGTTAGTTGTTTCCAAACGCGAAATGGTAAATCTACAAATACAATCGAGCATTTTAATGGATGAAATAATTATAGCGTGAACAAATTTATTTACGTCGTTTGTTTCTCCAGAATGTTCTTGCGGAGGTTTGAATAGTTACAAAATAACGAAGAAAGAAAATTACTCATTGGATTTTGAGTACAGTCAATTTCAACAACAGGTTTAGAAATAAACCGTATTTTAAGAATACTTTATTTCCGCATTAACTGAAGTCAAGTTCCCTCCTATTCACGAAAGTACTTGGAAATATTCACCAAAGTAGTTCTAATGAATAATTCACTGCACTGATTTTGACTGTTGGACAAGAACAATTGCAACAGATTGCATGTAATACATTATACTCAAAGTCACGATACTTTGCCTAACATTATTCAATATGGCTGCCTTAAACAAACTGCCAACCTCTACGAAACAAATCCTTTAAACTCACTCGCGTGCAGGCAGTGGACCACGTCATTCTCGTCAGCTGGTAATGTGACGGTAAAGCGTCCCGCTACATCTTGCTAAAAAATTTCAGGAAAAGCGTGGTCACAAAGAATTGAAGTCATATCAAAATAAATATTAAAAGTAGTCATAAAAGTAACCATTTGCTATAAAGTCATACAAGTTAATAACACAACAAACAAAGACACACGGTAATATTCGTTCCACGCACTCGATGCAGAAAGAACAACAGCGCCACAAGAGCAAGTGAATTAATTGTTTTCCGAGTTTGGCAAGGGATTCAAGTTCGAATATCCAGCCAACGTAACGCGAGGTTATGTTGGCGAGGTTATATTACTCCTATGGACGATGGCGAAGTAAAAGCGTTGTCTACATTGAGTACAGGTTATATACCAACATCAAGCCAGTTAGACTGGCAATGAATAAATAAATATATAAATAATTTATTGTCAAGAGAGCTGTTACAAACTGCGTTGAGGACAATAAAGTAATTTACTGCGACTCTTCTTCTTTGTCCATCTGGGGTCCAGAGTTCTATTTTGGCTTGTCTGTATGCTCAGGTTTTCGCACAGGATCTCTTTGTGCATACTTGACCACCAGGCGGTGGGCGGTCGTCCTCTTCCTCGGGGTCGGTCGGGGATCTTGAATGCCTTTTTCACAGCGTGATCGTCTTCGCGTCTCAGGATATGGCCATACCAGCGGAGTCGTCTCTCTTTTACTTTCTCGACAATGGGTGCTACCTTCGACGATCCTCTGACATACTCATTTCGCACTTTGTCCAGTCGGGTCACTCCACCTGCCCATCTGAGCATTTTCATCTCATTTACGTGTAGTTTTGCTCATGTGCTTTCTTAAGGGTCCAGCACTCTGCCCCATATGTCATAACTGTTCGTACTACTGTTACGGTCCCCGTAACAAGGATAATTTGCAATTCTTTTATTTATTATTATTTATTTAATTCATAAATAAATTAACAACTGTGATTGCGTATAATTTGTTAACCGCAGTCATGATTATTTATTTTCGTGTACTCGTGTTGAATGAAAATGGAACACAACATAACTGACTTTATGAAGTTTTTTTTTTAATTCTTGATTTTTTTATAACATAAACACAAAATTCACTACACAATAAATTGTGAGTATAGTACTTGCTTTTTGCAGTCTTTGAAACTAACTAGCACTTATTTTTAAAATTTATGCATGTATCTGAAAAAACCCACGAAGTACAGTACAATAAAACCTATCCAAACAATAAAACCTTGTTTTTACTACTGTGCACTACTTGTTTAAAAATTCCAACGTCCTCTCAGTCTTCAGTTTCTGCAGAGTTGCACTGGGTCACAAGGTGCGTTTTGAGGTTTTCCATCTTGAAAGACCTACAGTTGTCACTGAGGATAGTTTTGTATCTGGAGAAGATCCTCTCCACATCACATGACGTCACAGGAGCGTATTTGAAGGCGGCGAGGTCACTGCAGAGCAGCTTCGGTTTACTGTCTTCAAATGCTGCGACATTCCCAGAAATGATGCCACTAAATTTGCACATTGTAGAATATCCAGGATTCCGCTGGAGAACACTTTGCAATTTGTTGTTCACTTTGTCAGCTACATGACCACGAGTTCGCCCCAACTCACTCTGCACATGTTTCACAGCATCCAGGGCGTCACACAACTGAGTACCAGGAGCTTCCAGTTGTGTGATAGCTTTTGATATCACTGAAATGTTGGTGTTGATGTATGCCAAGTTTCCAGACAAGGTATCTGGAAAGACTTCTTGCACAGTTTTTATAGTACTTGATACATTGCTATCAAGCTCACAGAAGATTTTCTTTATTTCGGTGTAGTTGGTGCAGTACTATTCAGCAGCATTAAGCCAAGAACCCCACCATGTAAGAACAGTCAGAGAGGGGAGGGGCAGTGAAGGTGCTTGTGTAGACATTTATGATTTGCCTGCACAAGAAATGATGGAAAAAGAAGAATAGAGTATGAGTACAGGATAAGGCGAAAAATGAATAGTGATTACTAACAAGAACAGGTGGTTTAATAAAATGCCATGAAAGTAATGAAAAATAATGATGGTTTCCAAGAAAGCGTGCTGATGAGATGAGACGTGAAGAAACAGTTGAGTTGCTTGTAGAGTAGACTAGGTGGAACGGCACCTTGTTACCAAATTCCAACCTTTTCATGGTCATAAAATCTGTTTCGCGTTGTAGCTTTGTGAAGCAATGAAGGAAAGTCTTGAAGCAAGCGAAGTAATGTGGACGCAATGAAGTGAGCAAAGTAATGTCTCGAAGTAATGTCTGCCCGCGAGCAAGGGCCATGTGCCTTTTGTACACTTGAAGTTAGTGCGTGGTTGCCAGTTCGATTAGTTAAATCGATGATATAACCTGATAACACGACCAGGTATCGAACTGGGATGGCGTGTCGTGAGAAAGTAAGGATATTTCTTGACTCGCCCAACTTGAGTGATGCGGGTTGTGACTCGAATATAGACAGCAAAGGAACTTGTAATTAATATGCTAGATCATAAGATGTCGAATAATTTCCTCTAATCTTGATGGCAAGAAATTTGAATCGACGTATGGCATCAAGGGAAAATTTCCTGAGCTCGGCAACAATCAAGATGAGTCACTCAACTCATTTAAAGAGAGTGTGCTCCAGAGATGATTCACTCCGCATGACGGAATAACACTAAAATACAAAAGAATGTCTGAACAGATTCGACTCACTTGATTAACAATAACATGTCGAAAAATGTCTGAACAGTGCTTATTCCTTGAATTTCTGCACCCGTAACGGAGCTTTTACAAAGATTTTCTTGCCACAGGAAAATAATTTGTCCACATGAGAGAAATTTGATCGCAACTCTGTGTCAGGCATGCGCAAGACAAGTGGCGTATATCATACAAGGGTAGAGAATCTGCAGCCCCTTGGCTGCTTTAGCCATGTATGAAGCGCCATCTGTTACTAGTAGCAAAACGATGTCTATGTTCACACCATCCGACCACAGTAGCTTCATGGAATTGTCGAACAAAATGGCAATTGTCGAGTGTTGTTTACTCTCTCGAGAGCTTCACACGTTAGAACACCGACAACAACTTTTGCAACATAACGCCCATCCACATCGGTGGTTTCATCTATGGACACCCAGACCTTTTGGGCAGCAACACTCGTTCGTATTTTCTTGAGAACCTTCTCGTAGTACACGGATAAATAGTGTTTTCTCAATGTTGATTCACCTGGAACTGGATGTGTTGTGTTCTTCTCGCAGAACTGTCTAAAGAGTGGATTCTTCAGCTTCTCCAATGGAATGTTGCAAGACACCATCTCACACAAGTCCTTGAAGAACGATTGCACAGTTGAAGAAGGACCTGTTTGCGCAAATAACAGCCTTTGTCTGCTGTCATTTTCAGCGCTTATCTTCACACAGCTGCTGAATTTAACAGTGTTATTGCACATTAAAGTGTTTCTCTGCACCAACTTTAACTCCACGTAGTTTACAAAATAATATTTACCCGCGTTGAGAGTGATTTGTCGATCACGCGCAACAATGGGTCACGCAGCGAAACCCCGATTAGTGTGCTACGCTGCTTGTCTACGTTTCAAATAAAGCTTTGTTGTGTTTATTTGAGACAATATCACTTCAAACATTATCATGTGAGAGACATTTTAATCTTTTTAATATTGCGTCCTTAAAAATATGACAAATAAGGTGTAAATATTACTTTATATGCACAACAAAAATACATTTTTCTACACTACAATACCTGGATTCATGCATAAATTGTGGTAAAATTCACTTTAAGATTCAGAAAAAATACACGACTTGTCATTAAAATCCGGGCCCCAGTAATGACGTGTGTGTATATTGAGCGTGTTTGTACGCATGAGTGTTTCTGTAACTGTTTATAAGTGAAAATGTGTGTATGTATGTGAACATACGCAAGTATGAGCCTCATGTAGATAGAAATTAGATTTAAGAAATTAACTTTCTCGTTGTAACCATGTGTAATAATTTTCTAAGCATTTTATTCAGTTTGTGTATTTTATAGACATTGATTTGTTTTTTAACTTCGTATTATTTTATTATGTATGTATTCTTTACTATCTGCCACCGAGCATTGCTCACTAGCAGACAAGTAAATTATTACTAAAAATTGATTAAAAACATAAGTTGAAGTAATATTATTTCTGTATCTTCATATTCCTTTCGTCTCAAAGTGGAGTCCGGTTGAGACACAATGGAGTCGAACTGGGGAAATTTATATGAATGTACATAAGGGCTTTACTTAAACTATTAAAAAGGCAGAAAACAATTTTTGGTAGCCTGATTATGAATCTGTCGAAGTAGAGAACGTATTAATTTAGTCATCAGAACTGTTGTTTCTCATGTCAGCGAGTAAACAAAAAGCCATTTGAATGGTGTTAAGAAAGGTCCCACGGATATTTAGCGAGAAACTGACAGTTTCCTGTTATTTAACAAATAATGCAAGAATTCCTGGTTTCGGGGATAATGGCGTTACCCACCACGAACTATAATATTGCATTTACAGAAATGAGGAAACCTCTGATTAGTATCTTTTATATTACTTTCATTTTTTGTTCCTACACATTTTTCGCTTACTTGTGTAGTTTTCGTGCAATTAACGAAAAAGCAATTGTTATACGCTTTCTCTAGCTCTAAAATTGCTGAATTTATTAGTATATAAAAAGAACTATGGACTTCTCGTAAAAAATATATTACATAGTTTAGAATTAATTTATCTACTGATTCCGAGGTTATTGTTTTTAATTTATAATCCGCGGGAAGGTGTAGTGCCTACCCTACAGCAGTTAGGCAGTCAAAAAGTTTTTAATTGTTAACGAGAATCCTTTCTTAACAAAAAGCAAAAGGTTTTATTCATTTACCTCGAGTAAACCCAAATTCCGCAGGAAAGTGATTTGACCATTAAAGTGTTTAACATCCATGTTCATTTAGTCTGTAAAGCGTTTGCTATTCTTGAAAACAGCTCCCAGTGTTGGGACGAACGAATCCTTAACAAAACACATACTCTTGCAGTTGGGAACAGAACGCTACTTCCGATGTCATTTTTAACCTAACACGCCAGCAGTAAGCGAGCGCTACTTGGAGGCAAGTGCCGCTCCCCACAGCACAGTTGCACACACAAGACAGCCACAGCGATCGGTAGGCAATCTGAAACTGAGTCAGCGCTCAAAAGCCCCCTTGGGCGTTGCTTCCGTTCATCCCCACCAGATGTCAGCCACTTTGCGCGGCGGAGCGATTAGGTAGGTGGCACAGGTCTTCCGGTAACCTCCCACGCACACGCCGGCTTATTCAGCGGTCTCACTAATCTCTGCGCGTCATAACTTTTTACGATTTATTCATTAATTTCGAAAATTTATTTAAATTATTTATATTAAAATTATCCGTAAAGCCTTTAAAATTCATACATTTTTATTTAAATATACGCTATTTTTAAAAGTATTTTTGTTTAACTATTTATTGTTCTTAACTCCCCATAAAGCTCCATCGATCAGTCATGGTATTTAATAATATTATATTATAATTAATATTCATGTCAAATACTTACAAAAAGGTAGAAATCCATGCACAAAAACAGAGAAACCACACATTCAAAATTTTCTTCATATATTAAAAAAAACATACAAAATATCACAATGTTAATGGAAATAATAAATATCAATCTAAAATTATTTGGGTTAACTTATGATTCCCACGAGCCTAAATGAGAGACACCTCTGACAAAACTGAAAGAAAAAAACACAAAAATGCATAACTAGTGTTTATTTTCTTTACCTTTGTATCCTGTTTTTTAAGTTTGAAGCTTGATATACATGTAGTTAGTACTTGACATTAAAGTATACAAAATTTATTTGGCAGTCATTCATTGGCTGATAAATCGCTAAAAGTAAACTTAACTAATTCACATAAAACGTGAAGTTTACAGTAACACATGGCAGCAGAACGAGAGCAAACAGCTTCACAAATATACAAATATAATTGGTGATTGAACAAGAATATAATACAAGGTTAGGTCAATCATCTCTGGTGGAAAATTGTGGATGTTAATTCATAAATGAGTTTGTATTAATAGTTCTCATTACAATGTGCTTATTACAATAATTTGATGAGGGGGAGAAGAGAATACAACATACAACCTATTTTACATTAAGTGTTGAGGGTTTTTTTCATGTTGCACTATTACTGGCGAAAAATTCAAGGCTAAATAGTAATTTTTTCAAATATCCCAATTAACAAATGAAAGAATCGAAAGAAACAATAAAAATGGCAGAGATGAAAGGTCCTGTCTCATCACGCACTTTACTTAATAAATACAATACATAATAAATCAACAATAAAATTTGTTTACCGGATTATGCTTCCATAATGTCATAAGCAGGACGTAAAGAAAACACACAATGTACACACAGCAAAGCGGAAATGTTCACGTCAAACACTTGACTGTGCTTATTATTTCTATACACATCACATCTTTCTGGAAACAGATAGAATAGTGGTCCACATTTCCAGGGCACATTATCAAAACTACCTGAATAGTGTAGAAGAATTATTTACGGTTTTCCTCAATTCTCTTTCTTCAGTTCATCTACCTCAAGTTCAAGAAGTATGCAAGTTACAGTTCTAGTTCTATATTGACAGTAGAGAATTTGATATATAAAAGAAGATTACCATTTAGAACATGGTACAATGTCGGGGGAAATTATCTTCTATTTCTACTGTATTATATTGTCTTGTTGCTATCAACAGCAAGCAATGCTTGCTCCTCAATTAATTAAAATCAAAATTTGTATATGGTTTCATCATACGAATAAGAAAGACTACCATCAAAGATGAAGTTTTTTTTCTTTAAAATATGCTTGTATTCATAGATACCCATGACCTTCATACATCACTACATGCTGGGCATGATATTCACACATACACGATATTACATGATATTCAAACACTGGACACAGACATTCAAATGTACACAGCATGCCTGACACAAAACACAGAATAATCATAACATTACACTCATGTACATGATACATACATAGATATATTTGGCCAAAAAGTATATCATTTTAATGCAGCCTAACTCAATGAAAATTAAATTTTTCTTTGTGTTTATTGTATGCATTTAATTTGTCTATATAGGTATTTACTATGTTTATTTCAATAGTGAGCACCCTCAAAATTCTTGAACAGAAATCTACTTGTCTTCCCATAAATGTACAGATGCATTGACAGATAATATCTCATGCATCATTAAAACAGAAATCAGAGGAAAATGAAGGGCCATTCTAGACAATACCTGTATGCACACTAAACCTAACAATAGTTCTACAGAAAAAATGAAGCAAACGAGCAAGTTTTAAATGATTAAAAATATCAAACATATAGTTATTCGTGTCCTATCTTTTGAAGGAAAAACAAATATTTACATACATACACACACACACACACACACACACACACACACACACACACAAAAAAAAAAAAAAAAAAAAAAAAGGAANTTTTCAACTTACATCTCATTGAAAAGGCTACATTAAGGTGATAGTACTTCCAGTTAATGGCTAGAAGCTTCCACAATAAATGATCACACTAGATTTATTTCCCAACATGTGCCATTCTAATGCTATTAACAAAGCATAATAAAGAATTTGGGGCAACAGAAACGTCCAACAGCACCGTATTAATCATATCACTGCACCAATATTAATTACTCATTGACAAGATTTGTATCACAATATTATTGTTTCAAAAAGTTAATAAAATAAATATTTATACAAATTTGAAACAATTTCAATGTAAGTTGCCTGACAGTCAACTTTTAATATATGTATGTACAATACGAACAGAAATTTATAATACATAGTCATTAGCAAATATAAAAGCTATTTACAAATTAAAGCCATTGCACATTATATAACTACATTTTAAACACTTCTACATAAGACAATATTTAATGAAAGAACCTTTCAAAATTTTAAAAATTACAATAGAATTTTGAAACTTAATTATCCTTATTAGTACTGCCTCAAAATAAATCTCTTTTATCCTCAAGAGACCACTTTGCACCTTGGGCAATGTTGGTAGCGGCTTTGTTTCCTGATATAACATCATGAGCAGACATTTTCGAATCCCAATCTGCACTGACATTCTTCGGTTTGTCTTGCGAACCAGAAGCCTCAGCGTCTTTCTGTTCTTTCTGAGGTATCTTCCATTCTCCTCGGGTACTCGAAACAACTTTAGCTTCTTGCTGCTTAGAGTTTTTTGACTCTATTCTACCTTTGCTGAACTCGCTCTTTAAATCCTGTCGTAACCTCAAACCTTCATTCTTCATTTCTCCTCGAACTCTTTTATTTATATGATCTACAGTTCTGACTGAATCGCTTTTATGTCTGATACCTGGTTCAGAAGATTTAGTAGGCATTATGGACATGCTGCATGCTCCAATAGTTGGCCCAGCAACAGGTGACATAGTAGTGACTGGCTTCTTTGTACTGGAAGGTTTACTTACTTCCAGCTGCTGTGTTCCGGAAGGTTTACTTGCTTCCAGCTGCTGTGTTCCGGAAGATTTACTTGCTTCCAGCTGCTGTGTTCCGAAAGGTTTACTTGCTTCCAGCTGCTGCGTTCCTGAAGGTTTACTTGCTTCCAGCTGCTGCGTTCCTGAAGGTTTACTTGCTTCCAGCTGCTGCGTTCCGGAAGGTTTACTTGCTTCCAGCTGCTGAGTTCCGGAAGGTTTACTTGCTTCCAGCTGCTGAGTTCCGGAAGGTTTACTTGCTTCCAGCTGCTGAGTTCCGGAAGGTTTACTTGCTTCCAGCTGTTGAGTTCCGGAAGGTTTACTTGCTTCCAGCTGCTGTGTTCCAGAAGGTTTACTTGCTTCCAGCTGCTGTGTTCCAGAAGGTTTACTTGCTTCCAGCTGCTGCATTCCGGAAGGTTTACTTGCTTCCAGCTGCTGCATTCCGGAAGGTTTACTTGCTTCCAGCTGCTGAGTTCTGGAAGGTTTACTTGCTTCCAGCTGCAGCGTTCCGGAAGGTTTACTTGCTTCCAGCTGCTGCGTTCCAGAAGGTTTACTTGCTTCCAGCTGCCGAGTACAGGGAGGTTTCTTCACAACCGCATGTTGCATATCAAGCGGCATAGTAGCGACCTCCTGCGGCGTACCGTCTGATTGAGGTATACCAGGCGGCTTGGTTTCAATCTTTGCTGGTGATTGCACAGCTACCGCAAGCCCTGAACTCTTGGGGCTTGGGACAGAGAGGGGCAGAGCGCATAACATGGAAGCAACGACTGCTGTACAGTCAGAAGCACTTAGCGCAGCGTCCACAGCAGGCAAGCAGACGGGAGCGCGGTCACTCTGGATAGCAGCACCCAATGCAGCGGGTGCAGATAATCTCACAGACATCGGTGCGTGACAAGAGGAGGAATGTTTTAATGCTACTGTTGTGGCCATAGACCCCATGGTCTCGACCACAAATGATGGCTCCGAAAACATGGAGGTTCGAAGCGCAGATGGAATGAAGATAGGCAAGTCAGACCTCGCAGAAGGGATGGGGTTGCTCGTGAGAGATGCGATTGTATCGAGAGAGGAAGCAGAGATGGAAGCAGGGGGATCATCCTTACTGTTGGTGGGAGAGTCTTTCTCTTCAGCGATGCGCGGTAGTGGCTGTGCACCAGTTCCAGTGCTACCTGCCGCAAGCGCGCTGCGATGCTCCAATTTGAAGTCCGTGGGTGGCGGAGGCAGCGGCACCAGGTCGCCAGATGGCGAGGGATCCGACACGCGCCGACGCTCAGGACGCAAATCCACGTCCCGTGCCCGACCGCTCAGCAGCGGATGCTCGGGCGGCTTCGACGCGAGAGGCGCATCGGGCGCCGCCACCACACGAGCAGTCGGTGGAGACTGAGAGGTGATGGTGACCCGCGGAGCCGTCGACACAGTCACCTTGAGAGCCGGCGTGCAGAGAGGAGAGATGGCTTGAGGCGCCGGCTTGGCCTTGCTTTCGGCGCTACGCGGGTGCAAGCGATCGGGAGACAGTGCGCGCCGCAAGAGCGGGGAACCGGGCTCTGCGCTTTTGGGGCGCCCGAAGCCCTTCTTTGAGGGAGCCTGGGCACCAGGGGTCGCCAGTGATGCACCGGGACTGTAGGACTGCGTGGTGTTAGAACTCCCGGGCTGGTGGCCCGCGGGGAAGGCGAGCGGCGACGGCGAACGTGTCGGCGATGCAGGTAGCGGCGAGGGCGAGGGTGTGCGCGCCAAAGGAGACAGTGGGATGTGTCCCACACTCTTGCGACGACCCGGCGAATGGAGACTTTTGGCGGCAGAGTGGAGCTTGTGTTTCAGCCCGTGTAGGGTGGATGGTCGCTGGTAATGCGCGGCAGTCGCAGGAGCTGCGGGGCTGCCGGGAGCAGAAGATCCGGGAGAACTGGACTGAGGCGAAGCGGCAGGTGTAAGCGCGTGAGCCAACGGTGAATCGGGAGAGCCGAACGAAGCGCGATGTACGGCTGGCGGGGAGCGTAGCGCCTTGGGGCGCGTCGGAGAACCTAGCAGCGCGTCCGGAGCCGGCAGCGCGCGCGTCAGCGACTGGAAGCTGCGGCTCGGTGCCACAGCACCTGGCGCAGCGGCACTCGCCATCTGCAATGACAACGTAAAATTCCTTTACACTTCACACAAATCCAATGGAGTCGACACTCACTACCATGCGTATCACATGAATGTGTTACTTGCTCGTTCAAAAGCTCCACAAAACTAATAGCCACTGTCAATCTACTTTCGGGTGACTGGGGAGCAGGGGCGAGAGAGATGAAGTAAATCGGGGCAATGCGTACCACCCTGCTCTGCTCTCAAATGCGACGCTCTCGTACTGGCGATTCAGATAAATTACTGCCTCGCTTCCAAATGTACAGCGCAATAGGTTCCAGTGTAAGTTTTCTTTCGTAAGTATACAGAGCCATAACGCGGTCCGAAGAGACAAAATCCCGCATTTTGAGGAAAGATAATACCAGCAAATCAAATCTCCAATTATTTAATTACAAACCAAATGTTAAATTGTCGTGTAATACCTGCGCACCCACCAAAGGGATTTTGCAAAACGTGGTTACACATAATATAACAGCACTTCCACACCATGCCGATACATTTCTCTGCTTCACAGGTACTAACATATACGGTAAACACAGAAACTCGCCATCATTGGGAAACAACTAACAATGGCTTTTTATATTCAAGAGGAAAAAGAGATAAAAGGTCAGGGTTCTGAATAAAATTTAAATAAATTTAGTTTAGTGAAATGCCAAAAAAGCACGCAATAGTATAAAAGAATTCTTTGCACCAAATGGAGACGAAGTTATTATCTGTCGTACAATGATACAGGGCAATCTATTAAATTAAACACTAGCCATTAAATCGGTTATTTCACAAACCCGTCAAGCGTCAAAAAAGAGTTAGAAACGGAGTATTATTTATTGGAGGTAGGCGCATCATTTAAAACGGAAACCAACCAAAAGTCTTTGTCGTGAGGCTGTTAAAATGGCCGGAGAATATTGCGTTTACTGCAGTAACCCGTCAAGTGATGTCGCTTAGCAGGTTTCTGCGCGAAACCGTTGAGATTGTTGGCATTGAGTCTATTATTGTATTCACTCAGTCACGCTCATCGCTCTTACAGAACCAATTGTTTGTTTTGCTTAGCAGTAAAGTTTATTATATTAGTTGTAATTTTTGTATGTTAGTAAAGTTGAAAAAGTGTGTGTGAATATGGTTTTCAGTGAATCCTTCTGAGTATGATAAGTCAGTCGTGTCTCGCTTAAACGACGACGTGGAGTAATCCATGAAGATTCGTAAGAAAATTCGTAAAGCAAAAGTAAAAGGTGAGGCCTCTTTTAATTATAAAAAAATATTTAATTCCTCAGAAAATCAAGCCAATACGAATCCATGTGTCCTAACAAATGCCATTCAGAAATAAATCAAACTATAATAGATGATAACCATTATAGAAGAGAGATTTGAAAAACCTACAACCTTACCACGACTGCTATAAAGAGTTCTATTTTTGAGTGATCTACCTCAGATGGAGATGCACCACACGTTGAAGAGGACCCATTTTAATACTTTAATAGGACTATTTTTCTTGAATAGAAGTCATGATTTTTTGTAACTTGACCAATAAACTTTTTAAATTAAAAAAATACAACTATGACATCCCATCCATGATCAAAAACCACAAAATTGTACTTTTTGCTGACGACACAAACATCTTATTCCGTGACAAAACTGCTGAAAACTTACTTAACACAACCAAATCCACTATCGTCACCCTAATCCAATGGTTCCACCAAAACTCGTAATAAACACTGACAAAACTTGCATAGTTTCCTTCCATAATCCTTATTCATCTAAACAGCACCCACCTAACATCGAATTTAATGGTAACCACCTCAACTTTAAACAAACAACACAGTTTCTGGGACTTACTATACAAGATAAAATGAAATGGTACTGTCACCTAGAAATGCTGAATATGAAACTCAGCACAATAAACTATGCCATCAGAGTTCTAACAGCAAATTGCACAACAAATACCCTTTGAACAGTATACTATGCAAATGTCCATTCCATTCTAAAATATGGTATAATATTTTGGGGACAAGCACCAGAAACAAAACAAACTTTTAGTTTACAGAAGAGAATAATACGAACAATTACCAACACTAATAAACTTTCTACATGTAAACCATTATTTGAAAAGTTGAAAATACTTCCACTGCCATGCATGTACATTTTTGAAACTTTGTACTTTGTAAAAAAGGATCTACTAGACAAAGGACCACTCTATAGATTTAATTCCACTGTTCATGTTCACAACACTAGACAGGCCAGAAATATCCATCTACCACAGATAACATCCACTCTTAGCCAAAAAAGCACTTATAATGCAGGTATACAGCTATATAATGCGTTACCACTAAACCTTAAAAACATCAATACCCTGAACCCATTCAAACAATTCTTACAACAGAAACTCTACTACAGTGTTCAAGAATTCCTCAATGGCAATAACTAATGTATGACATACAATCTGTTGCAGATAATCATTAGGACAAAGGGGCAGAAGGTGACCCATGATGCAGGAAAAGATCTAACAACATTAAATTGCACTGTTTTAACATAAATATAGACCTTGACATAAATTAATAAAATAAAAGTAAAATAATAGAACTCCTATCATAGATATCTATTAACACTAACCTACATAAATATTAATATTCTGTAATAGTAGAAAATAATTGTATCTTTATGTTAAATTCTACTTAAAGTTAAATGAATATGGTTAAATGTATCAAAATTATTATGTTTTTATTCTTATATATAAATATTGTTATTGTTGTTGTTGTTAGTACTATGTCTTACCATACATCATTGTTATGATCTGTGGGGTTCAATAAAATATTATTATTATTATTAAATAATAGTTTGTTTTTTCCATTTTGTTCATTAGTCAGAGTGGGGAGAGGGTTGTCTGCAAGCTGCTAAATGACAGAATCTTTTTACTCTTTGTGTAGCATTCGTGAATGGAATCCCTCAATCCTAGTGTAAACTTAATTACATCGCCATGGCACGTATCACCTTATCTGAGTAAACCTTGTTCCCACGACTTTGGGTCACCTGATGTGCCCTTGAGGAGTGCTTAATTTGCATTTTCAGGGAATCTCGGACCGCACCGAGGTATTGAGCCCTAGATTTTGTTGAGGTATAAGCATGTGATGTCAGAGCATTTACCAACAATTCACAAGTAAGGACTGGCACCCACGATGTCCTTGAGCAATAACAGAGCGTCAGTTTAGATGGAGTGAGATAAGATAAATTTCTGACAAGGGGTGCTGCACCAACTACTGTAGGAACAATGCTTAAAAAATTAGCGTATTTACCCAAATATAGCGCCCCGCTGCTTTTTAATAAAGTCACTCAAAAATCCACGGGGGACTATTTGGAGTTTAGGAACATAAAAGCTCTAATTAAAAGTTTCATGGGTGAAAACGAGTTAAGTGAACGCAAGCTGAATAAGTAATGTAACACAAAGAACATTGATTGATGATACAGGGATTTTACGCTCCTTTGAAGAGATGAGATGGTCCCTTGATTGTTTCCGGAGAGTCACTTAGTTTATTATTTCCCACATGGTCATGTGCAGTTTGCAACTGCTTTTCTTGACAATAAAGTTTGTTTATTTATAAATGAAAACTGAACTGGTCCATGTCGTCTAGGAATGACTGACTGCCGTCACCATGCCGACCGTGACATTTGATCTTGTTGAGAGACGGGGATCTTCTTTGACTCAACAAAAGTTAGGTCACTAACATCAAACTGAGTTGTAAATTACGCTCAGACACATGGAAATGAAGCAGCAGCACGAGAATTCCAAGTAGAGCCCAAGTCCGTGTGGATTGGAAGATTTCAAGATAAGTTGAACTTCCCCAGTTAACTTTTCATTTTGAAATCTTTATGATAATACATTCCAGAGCCAACCATTTCAATTGGAAATGTGAATGACCATTTCCCTTCAGAAGGGCTTTGGTTGTACTCAACTTCATTTTTCCCCGTAAATTTTGCATTCTAAAGTAAGAGGGAGACAATATTTGTTTAAAATACAGTAACAGATTTAAGTTATCAGAAGATAAATGAAACACAAGTAAAAAAAAAAATCTTAAAGATCTTGGAAATAAATTTGAAAGTTAAAAAGTTAAACAAATTGTTAACTTCGTTGATGGACGATGAATGCTTTTCTGCCCAGTTATGTCTAGTGATAATGTACAAAGAAAGAAAAAAAAAGCATTCTCTGTTTTCAAAATAACCCCAAATTAAATTTATCCCCAAAAAACTTTTTTCGTTATTTTCTGCATTTTAGAATATTTGGTCCTACAATTTTAAATTAGTAGCTTCAAGAAAATTCAGATTGTCTCACAAACCTTGCAGTGTTTTAATTTAAGAAAAGAAAAATTAAATATTTCAAATATTATTTCAATATCCATGCACTAAATAAATGGTAAGATATAGTATTACTGATTATTTAAATTTTCATCTAGTCAGGGGGATGAGAGACTTAGCAAGAAGTTAAAAAACTCTGATAATATTTGTTGCAGAATAATATATTGTTTGTAATTAACTTCTCTCATGTTTCTTATGAGTAAATACACTTACGAAAATACTCTACGGATTTATGAACAAACTTCACTGACGCCGGTTCAAACTGCAGTTGATTCAAGTAGAAATAGCAATGGTGGAAAATGCAATATTCGTGGATGTTTGCTCAGGGTACACCGGCTCATTCCACAGCAACATTCACCAATCATCAATCACCCCTCACTTCAGTCATACATCTGAGAGGTACAAGGAAGGGCATTTGGCACCCTCTTTATTTGCTAGTCGATCTCCGCCATCCCTCAGACACACTAAAAGGAGTGAAGATTAAGTCAGTCCTTGCTTTGTCATTTACATTTAATCACACTAATGGGGTATAGAACAGCACAATATCATACTCTCCCACACTTTTTCTTCTTCTTCCAGATACACTTTATTTTGGTTTAGTAAGAAACTATTGGTTTCAAACATACAATCAAAATCATGAAGTTGTTCCTTTAAACACGTTTCCCAAGTACACTCTGCTGAGTGGGATGTTAATCCCAAGGACAGACCAACCCACTGGCAAAAAATTGTACTACAATAATTTTAGATTTGCCTATTCAGCATCCTATAAAAGTTGTGATGTGGGACAAAACGCAATGCATGGTTACGAAAAATAACGCTACAAGTACAGAGTGAAAACCAACATTCGACAAAAAACTTCTTTTGATGTTAATTACACGCATTATCAAATGCATTTCTCAAGGGATCCAACATGCAAACATCACTTTTCTTTTGCCACACTCAGCAGTGCTTTTTAAATTGGGAAATATTTTTAAATTACGTACTTTCTCATTTTGACATTTGCTCTTAGTCAAGCAAAAGGGAGCATGAAGTCTACATTCCTTAAAATAGATTACAACACAGATTAGATTACTACAATAGATTACTTAGCTACAACACCAGATTCTGAAGTAAGTATAATTAGTCCAGGAACCCAAAACACAAAAACTCACCCATAAAACATAAACCTAATAATTTCAGCATAAGTAGCAACACCAGGGAGTAGTTAAAAACTGCCCATCAGGCAGCGAAAAGTTCTTACTAACTCTTTAAAAGCCATCCCTTAGGTGATCGTTCCCGGTTTTTACCTCTTTGTTGCAAAATGGTTCAGCTTTTGAGAAAAATATCTATATGAAAAAATAATCCTCATTAAATTTCCTGCAGGAAAAGGTATAAACCATTTTTGTGATAGGTGCAGTCATTCTCGTGTTGTAAGCTCTCCATTCAAAGTTGTAGTTTACAAAATCACAATTATCCATCATATTTCGACAAAGAAATAATTATTTTGGCATATAAAGACCTTGAGGTACCTATGAACCCCTATGTAGTGATAAACACAAAATTGCTGCATCAATATGTACTTTAGTCTAAAAACTCTATTCTCATGATTAGTGCAAAATGAAGGTGACTTAACACCTGAGTGCACATAGTATCATATGCACTTGCTGTCATGTCTTGGTGCTTCAAAAATGTAAGTTCAGTTGTTTTAAATAGTACATTCTTCTTATAAAATTATATCATAAATCATAATCATAATCATAATCATCACCACCATCATTGGCCATATTCCATTTCCGGACAATATTCCGAAAAACTCGACAAAGTTTTGATGTTCACTTTCTAAACACATTAGCGTATGTTTTTGATAGATGAAGTAAACTCTCTGTTCAGGGAGTAGTCTTAAATCACAATTTATCCATAATTTTCTCGATAAAGAAATGGTGTCATTCTACAATCAGGGGAGATACCAATGACACTTCATTTAATTTTTGAGAGAGTAATTCAAATTATTTATCAGTGGAAATGCAACAGACACCCAAACAATATTTATAATGAGAGATTCGAGAGAATTAAAAAAATATACATTTAAACTAACAAATAAAAATTGAAAGTTTTCTACACTTCATGAAACAAATAAGATTCCACAAAGCGCATGGAACTCTCAATCTTTGCTTTCTCTGGTAAATTTTTTGTTTTAAGAAAAAACAGTTGACCATTAGTTATATATGTTTTATGTACAGCTTCCCTTATATACTTCAGTTTAAATGGGATGTTTCACAATATTTTGAATGTGACTAACCATTTGCTTTATTGTATTGGTATATGGTGGTATTGTCACAATTCTTCTAGTACCTTGTACCTTTTTTCTTTTTTTAACTAACTCTAGTTCTTTGTACCAGACACATACCTCTACCATCAATCGATCAATACAGAGAAAAGTCTGTTATACATACAATAACAAAATACCTCTAAACTTCTCAAATGAGATTGCGAAAAACATTTATTGGTGATTGTTAGTGGAGTTGGTAGTTTTCTAGAAATTAAGGAATGATTCTGAAGCAGAATTCCATGAGGAAATCCTTATGTAGGAATAGTACATAAAAATCTGAGAACATAAAAAGCTTCAGAGGTTTTCCGCACATCTCAGAATGCTGAAGTTAACTTTTGGAAAAAATAAGTCACAGCACCAAAGCTGCTAAAATAGAACAACATAAATTTGTGTAACAATATAATTTTTTGTACGTTTATAGCATATGCTGAATCATTGCTTCCAATACCCTGACAAGCCAAAACAAATTCTTAGAATCATTACTTTAGCAATTGAATACGTTGAATTGAGAAGTATTTGCGAATAAATCAAGTGCATCATTCCTTTATCTGAAAGCAATGGCCCATTGAAAAAAAAAAATTCATGCAGTTATTAAAACACAGGAGTATACAGCCTGAAATACATGGCCATGTATTCAAACACTATGGAAAAAAAATCAAGAAGTAGCAATTCTGTTTTCACAACATAGGTCAAAAATGGGTTCAAAACATTGTTTCATAGAAAAAATGTGTTATAAGGAAGAAAAGTTGAATGTACAAGTTTAAACAAATAAATTTACATTTTTGAAGCACAGAAATATGACAAGAAACGTGTAAACTTCCAAACACAAATGCGACAGTACATGTGCGCTGGGAACAGTAGTGCAAATGTGTACAGGATACCTGGCCAAGGTGAGTTTTTTTCTCTTTAAGCTCCTTTACTATATGTTTGCACATTAAGATATTTAGGACACAGGTTAATATCACGCTACATAGGAAAAAGTAGAAACAAAAATACTTTACTTTCAAGAAACAGAATACGTAAAATGGAAACATTGCAATTGCTGATGCATATTTCACTACTCTTCATCAAAAATGTTTTCACGAGCGATGCCATTTGAAGAACATTTAAGTCTAATTAAATTAATATTTTAGAAAAGACACAAATAAGTTTAATATATTCTCATTTATCTGAATCTCATTTGTTCCTACAATGAATACAACCAAAACAATTAACACAGGTTTAAATGACAAGAACAATTTTTCAAAAATGGTATTCAAAACAACTGGTAAAATTTCTTAACAAATAAATAAAATAGGACATAAGACAGTTATCAGGTAGAGGAGTAAAAAAAGAAAAAAAATCAACAAATCTTCATACCATAAATTGTGGCTGACAATCAGACGGCAAAACTGGAGCAGACCGAGGTGGTGCGATTTTCATAGGCTGGAAAAGATATGAGTGCTGTTAGTATAGAAAGGTAGTCGCGTGATGTGCAGAACAGCTTTCCTAGAAGAAAAGAATCCTCTTACACTATTAGCTAACTACTTTATAATTGAGCTATTATTCCAAAAAACCGATGACCCTGACTGAATCACTTCTAGGTCCAGTTCTGGTCCCACTGGATTCATGAATACACTCCAGATTTTTGGCGCAGCAGATTATCAGCAATGGCACAATGGCATCTAATATACATAAAAACACCTATATGTTAAACTTTATAATTTGATGCATTGAGAACCTTTTCTATTATTATTACCTTAAATGAAAAAATTGTTTACTGATGGTATTCAAGCATTATACATACATTACACATGCACGCACACACTACTCACTTCAAAGAATCCCAATAAAGCAATTATATTTGTTAACTTCCCACATTTTCAGGGACATGAGCAGAGTACACTAGGAATGGGCTATTATTGAAAAACGTTTTATTAATCGGTATTCGATTTATTGCATTATAGGATTACTAACCTTCAAGTAATAGTTGTAAATTCATTGATTAATACACATTTCAAAAGAATTTTAGTTCATTTTGTTGCTAGTATTTATCAAATAAAAAATAAAATAACGTTTGTACACTACTAATAAAATGAAATATTTATTAGAAACTTAAAATATATACCTTAAAAATAAGAAAAAATATATTTTTATATTTCACATTGAAGAAGGTAAACATTATTACATACATATCTCTTCTATATTAAAAATAAGACACTCCTAGCTCCCCTGGGAATGAGGTGGGAATGGGTTGACAAGTAAAAATAATTTGAAGTTACAGATGTTAGTGTGGAGATAGAAGGTCACGGAGTCGCTGATATCATTAGTTACATATCTGATGTTGCTTAAATCCATGATCAGCCCCATACTTCCCAGCACCTCAGGGAAGCGTATGACAAATAAAACTTATCAAAAATAATAGATCAGAGTGACAATTTCAGAGTTTTCGGAAATGAATGATGTCACCCCTTAAAGTTTGTCTCCTTTCAACCCCCACGGAGAATAATACATCAGTTGCCACCCTGAAGGGGAGTGGAAAGATGATGATACGAAAAAGTATTTGAAAAGGACTGATTTGCATTGAATCCATGGTTTTCAGATTTGTAATTATACTACCAATTCCATTAACTTCAAGTTCAGACCGCATACGTGTACGTCTCCCTGGAAGCTGGAGTGGGAAGTTGAAAAATAATTAAAAACAACCTGTATTAGAGACGAATCTATGGTTTACGGGTTTTCTGAGATGAATAATCGTACTCTAAAAATGTTATGTAACCTTTGAAACCGCGTGAGGTGCGAAACACTCCTATAGGTTGAGATTGAGAAGAGTAACACGAAAACTTACTGAAAATGACTGATGTTACTTTCAGTCATTTATAGTGTACATGGTTACTGAGATGAAATATTAAAATCCCGATACTGTTAAGTGTAAGTCCAGACAACAGTTACTTTATTCAAAACCCTCAAACACATGTGCTGGGGCGGAATCCACTCTACAGCTATGTTTTTCGTTTGTTATACAATAAATTTTGCTCTGTGTACCTTTCTGTCTCCATCTCCAACTGGGAACACTGAGCTATAATCGGTTTTAGCACACTTACCCTCCTGTCAAAGAGCCATTGTTTACCGTGTGGGGTGTGATCCACCCCACGTTCTCGCTACAAAATATTTCCAGTTGTCACAATGCTCGGAGGTGTCGTGCCTAGAAGGATGCGTCACTTTCTAGACGTCCACCCTCACATCTCGGTCGATCACCCTATTCACCCCCAGCTTTGGGAGTGGGGGTAGGGTTACTGAGAGACAAAACTAGTTGCTACAAAGGACAAGCGACGAGGCTGTGCCTAGAGGGTGTAAAGAATTTCATTGTCAGAGCAGGAGTATCATTTGCACACTGTAAAGTATTTTATTATGTTGAATATATCTATAACTACAGTGTTTTGAACATCTTACTAGATTTTTTGGAACTGGTAAGTGTGCGTGTTCGATAAAATGAATAGATTTACTAAAGAGTAAGGGAGAAAAAGAATCTTGTTCGAAAGTGTGATGGAAACTTGTGATCAAAATCTCAGTGTAGGTAGGAAATTACATGAATAAAATATAAAATTACCTTCACTTTATGACTTTTCTGCATGGATGCAACAAGTTGTTCTTCCTCACTTTAATTAAAAAATTTGGTACATTTCATAGAAAAACAAAAGTTTTACAAAACTAATTATTTGTTTCAATCTTCCTCTAACAAAAATGTTTTTTAGAATTCCGTAAAAGGAAGTGAGTAAAAATATTTAGTATTTTTTCTTCACATGTAGCAAAGTTTCATAAGAAAAATTCTGTTCGTAGATTTAGTTTTTCAATTTAAAAGATGGTTTCCAACATGTAAGAAATAATAAAATTGCATTATCAAAATGCTTCTCTTTGACAAAAAATTACAATATGAAAATTAAAACAAATTACTTCATTTAAACATTTACTTTGAGGTGGAATTCACCACACACGTGTGTTTAAGTTCCAGTTTTCAGTGCGTGTGCTTAAGGGTTAAGAAGATTGGATGAGCAGAAACAAGGTAACGTAGGGTAATCAGCTAGGATATAAATTTTATACTTACTGGTTCTTAGATTAATTTTAGAATATCTCTCACTTGGCGTTTAAAATAACAGACACTTTTTCTTAATTATTTAAGTGAAAATAAGGGATTGAGGATACACATCAATACTAGCAAACCAGTAACGTTAATGGATAATATTCTCAGTGGATACCAATGGCAGTATGAGAAAGAATAATGTTGGAAACGTATTACAGAACTTATGCATAGAAAGTTGCGGATACTTAGCTAGTATTTTATATCACTGATGTGAATAATGTATTATAATTTGATAAAAGGTTTTTAAAATGCTTAAAATTTACAAAATGTAATTTATTTAATGGGAGTTGATCTGTCCAAGTGATGCTTTATCGAATTAATTTGTCGTCGCAATTTCTTTCAGTTAGGTTTCAGCCATTAAGCTTGCTTTTACTCCTAACCCTGATTTGGTTGGGCAATATTTTGGGTTGTCAGGGAACATGAGGTATCCAACCAACACTTGTCTTGAGTAGACAAGGGCTGAAAAGCTCAGGACATTCGGACGAACAGGGGATTGATCCTGCTGTCTAAAGCTCAGATGCATGGCGACAGTAGAAATGCTGCCACTTCAACACTGTATTTTATTAATGTGTCATTACTTCATCATTTTGAATCATTTTAAACAGAGGTACACATAAAATTTTCTCAGAGCAACATAAACAATAATCTAGCATAAATTTAAAACTTACATTCTAGTATAAGACACAACAACCTTTCCGCTCCCATGGGCAAGACATTGGTTCAGTCTCCTAAAACAGAATTGTTAATAGGTACCTTTATATCATGAGGGGTAGTAAATTGCTTCTTTCGAGGTAAAATGTGGTATATTCGATTTCTATAACGTTATAAATTTTTGACAAGGTCAGTAACAAATTTATTACTTTTTTTCAAAATTTATAACTCTTTTAATAAAGTCTTTCAGTAGGTGTAGGGGTTGGCGATCCCATTGCCCAGTAGTCTTTGACTGCTGCAGTCAGTCCTCCAGAGTTCTACTCCTACTCTTAGTTGCTTCCGGAGCTTTCTTTTCTAGGGTGGCATTTCTTCCACTGACTTAGTTTTGTGTCATTCTCTGTGTTATCTCTGTATCTGGCCTCCCTCCTTCGAATTCTTGTTCTTTTCAAGTCCCGATGCTATTAGATAATTTGAGGACTAGGGGTATCCTCATTTCATTCTGTTCTTATTTCTTCAATTTACTGTAGGCAGGCTAACCCTGCCTATACCTTGCAAGGGTTATGGCGAAGACCTCAATGACAGCACAGGCAGAGAAAATGGACTTTGATGTGGTGGAGCTGGCAAAGGAGGCAACCTATTGTCCAAGGTTAAGTGGGCTAAGGGCAAAACAGATTTACACGTTAGTGGCGGTGTCCCAACAGCGTCTGTTCCACATGTTAGTGGCGGTTGATTTAATAAACTCCTCTGCAGTTAACAACCGTAGTTATAAACCGGAGCTTGCTCCACTTAAGGTCTTTTAGGACAAAAATTCCACCGTCCTATCTAAAAAGAGTGCAGGAGAAGGTTACAACGAATTCAGTGGGTAGCCACCTAGAAAACAGCAAGAAGTCAAAGTGTTTGCAAACACTTCCAAACATTCACAAATATATAAGAACTGGATCGAACATAACCAAATCACCTATATCTCAACACACACTATTAATTCTCTACTAAAAACTGGAAAACTCAAGAGCTTTACAGATATAGTACTAGTCAGTTGAACAGTACAGACATGTTATTGTTGTGCTCCGCAGTTAACTTCTAAAGATCAGTTAAAGTTTTGCTTCCTGATAAAGTTACAGAATGTCTGGAGAATGCGATAAATGTAATGAAAAAATTACTCCGAGAAATAAAATGAATGAACCTGATGCAGTGTTTTGTGATTCTTACAATTAATGTTTCGACCCAGAATGTTCTTCGGAAATACAGGCGGTTGGTTTAAAAACAATGAAGAGGAGAATGAAGTATTACTGTGATGATTGTGAAGAAATATTAAATCTTGGTACTCTCAAACATGCTCATGAGCAGTTAACACTCAAATTTGATGAACTACTCAAATCAAATCTTGAGCTGCTTAAATCAAACCTAGAGCTGAAGGATTGAGTTTAAAAAGCTAACAAAATCATCCCAAGCGGGTGGCAAGACCACTTTATGTCATGATGTGTCTGAAGAAATGTATGATGAGTATGAGGATTGCATGAATTGTTAGAGGAACATTATCATTCATGGAATTCCTGAAAGCTCCAAAACATCGACAAATTTCAAACTCAATAATGATAAGACCACTTTGTTTGACCTCTTGTCAAAAATCACAAATGTAAACATTGTAGTTTTTACTATTGTCGGGGCGACGATGGCTTCCCACATTAAGGGGAATTCCCACGACTTTAAGGGGAACTGACTAGAAAGGGGGTGGGGGATGTGCCCTGATCTTATAGAACTAGCGACAGGAGAAAAGGAGTTATAACCGCCTCATTCTCAACATTGACAGGCATAGCTTTTATTACCCAACTCCCAGAGTGCAACGAGCGGTGGCGCGTTCGGTGCCGAGACGGCAATACTGACGGAGCGCATGGCAAGTCTTGTGTAATATTGTGAAGTTGTGACTTGGGTAAATATAGTGTCAGAACGTAGGTTAGACAGACAGTTGATGTCAATTCAGGCCGTAAGGAAACGAGGTAGGAAGAATTTGGCAGAGACCTTGAAAGTCTATTCTGACCGAGAAGGAGCAGTGGAGTCACACATCTCTCTCTTTCCTATACTCCCTCTACTCCTTTCTCTCACGAGCGCCAATGTCTCGCGTATTTATACTATGGCATGCGCTCAGTCAGTAGTTCTGTATCGTTTATGCAAGCGCTTCTAATGCGTGGTCCACCTCACAACACTATTAATCGTATTGAAAACACAGCAGATCACAAAGGTAGTAATGATAAAACATCTGTTATGAATGAGCATATTAGACCAATAAAAGTAACTCTGCCATCAGCCGTCAGACTTAAGCATTGAATATCCTACGGCGCAAGTCTAGAGTAACAGATGCTCGAAAATTGTTCCTGACAGAACACTACGCCAAAGGCAACACTTTTCATCCTTGATCTCTCAGCTGAATGAAGATTGTAAAAAGGGTATTACTAACCACCGTATTAAGTACATCAAGGGAAAATAAAAGATTGTTGAATCCTTGACCCCTAATGTTCTTACTTGCGGTAATCGTGATCAGGGTAAGTAGATCAACAGCAATCTACCAATTCCTTGTCAGCCTGTTATTAAAACGTGTGTGGCCCTCGAACCAAGATGGATAAGTTTGGAAAATCACCGATGTTGGTGAGTTTTGACATACTTATTTTTACTGAAACTTGGCTCATGTATTACCGATGCTGAATTGAAGTTACAACAACATACAATATTTAGGTAAGACAGAAGTCCTGAGACAAGTAATCACGAGAGGAAAGGAAGAGTCTTGATTGTGATTCATCGTAAATAAAGTTATTTGGAAATGCCAATGTCAAATAGCTTCGCCAAACAACTGTGTGTTAACGGTTCCTTTGACAGTCTCTTTGTTTGTTGTGCATATGTTGCACCTAGATCTACTTCTGATTCGTACTTACAATTTGTTAATTCAAGAGAACAAATTTATGAATTATACCCAACTAGTAACTTTCTTCTGGCCAGTGATTATAATATGCCTTATCCTATCTGGCAAAGTAACGAAATGGAAGTTCAATGCCGTTATTACAATGCGTTTAGTTAAGAAATTATATGTAGTACGCTATTACTTAACAATATAATTTAATCTTAATTTGTGGCAGGTTAATGATGTTAGAAATCCACAAGAGAGAATTTTAGATCTTATTTTTGTATGCGACTTCAATAGCATAGTTCAAGAGAATGTACACTGTTATATGTTGTGACAATTATCATTCTACCTTGGAAATTTATTTAGAAACTTTTAAAAATTTTCAGCAAATTTTTTGTGAAGAAATTAAACACAGTTAATGAATTATTATCTGTACAATGGTTTTCTTTGTTTTCTAAAAATTCATTAGAATTATTGGTTGATTATTTTTATAAATTTATAAGTGTCATCATTGAAAGGCATGTTCCAAAGCATACAATTACAGCTTCTATCTATGCAATTTGGTATTCTACTGAATTAAAGAAAATGCTTATAGAGAAAAACTAATTACATACAGAATACAAACGAACATTCTCTGATTTGGACTCTCAGAGATTCTCCAAATTGTGTAGAAAATGTAAAAATAAAGTTATAATGGGTTATTCTGATTACATTTTTAAAACTGAAGAGGTAATAAGTTTTGATATCAAATCCTTCTGGAAGTTTTGTAACTTAAAGCGGGGTATGGTTGGCATTTCAAACATTGTAACCTTTGATAACATTACCATCAACTCAGGTCAAGATATTGTCGATCTTTTTGCCATTTAGTTTGAATCTGTTTATACAGTTGATAATTTAGATCCACTGATTCCCTCTGTTGATAGTAATTCAATTGTTAACATAGGATCTATCGAGAATAAGCAACGTGATGTCTTTGAAGCCATAAAAAACCTGAATAAAAATAAAGGTGTGGGGTTCGATAAAATTAAGGTAAATCTATTGTTAAACTGAATAGCGAATATTACCCTATTACACACATGCTCTTTGCAAAGTCCCTGAATGAAGGATACCTGCCCTCTCTCTGGAAGAATAGCTGTGTATAGACCAATCTCGATCCAGTGTTATACCCAAGTTATTGGAGTTGATTGTTACTAGTAAAATTAGTTGATTGTATTATTTGATTAACTTTTGTATTAATTGATGAACAACATGGATTCAGAAGTAAGTGTTCAACAATGACAAATTTATTAGTCTTCAAACACTTTACTCTCCGAGTACTTGAAGCGAATCATCAGGTTGATACTTTAGACATGGACTTTGCAAAAGCTTTTGATACGGTGAACTATTAATTTTGCTAAACAAATTAAAAGTCTATAGGCATCCACAGTCAACTATTGAAATGGGTAATGACTTATTTGTCAGGCAGAACATAAAATGTTAGATTTAAGTAATTTATCTCTGAAGATATTGTCATTTCCTTAAGGTTCTCACTTAGGTCCTCTATTTTTTAAATTTTTATTAATGATATTAAAAAAGTTTTGTCTAGTCTTTTCCTGCTATTTGCAGATGATCTCAAATTATATAGGTCGATTAAATAAATTTCGGACTGCCTATCTCTTCAAGATGATCTTGCAAAACTATCATTTTGGTGCAAAAAGAATCAATTAAAGCTTAATATTGACAAATTAAGATCACTAGTTTTACTGGATTGACGATGCCCCTTACATTTTAGTATGAAATAGGTAATAAAGTAATAAGGTCTGAAGTAGATGGGGAGTGAAAATCTTACTATATTACTGCAGTCTGTTATTATGTAGGGGTGTACTATTTCGCAAGTTAAAAAAGAAATGGCATTGCAACACCTTGAACTGTGAGATTCACCAAGGTTCTATCTCCTTGGCAGAGTTTTTAACAGAAAACTAACTGATAGTTGCTTTGGCAAAATCTTATGGCTGCCCACATCACTCTTGCATCCCATCTTGCTCTTTCAGACTTTTTTCTATGGGAGTATCTTAATATTAAATCTTAATATCAAAATTTGTATGGAAGTGATAAACATTGCATGAATGGTTCTAAAGTAAGTGATACAGATTCATATTGACAGATTCAATTTTGTAGAGGAGGGAAGATATTATGATAGGAATATTTGAACAAACAAAAATTGCTGGCAAAATTTATATTGAACTTAAAATCCTGCTTATTTCACTCAAAAATTAAAAATCAGCTATGAGGCATTATGTACATCTATTCTACAATCCACATGGTTCAGTTAGATTAACATAGGGGTTCCTAGAAAGAGAAAATTCTGTGTCAACTATGAATGAAGGTCAGGGAAGGCTGAATAAATAATTGTGAAAGTATCACTGGTTCAATATTTGTCACATGACATGTGCAAATGCAATTTCAATTCAAAAATCAAGGGTGCAGTGATAAATGTTCAACATGTATAATTCTACAGAGATGTCTCTCCCTATTCACACTGCTAAGGAATACGAAGTGTCTTCATTAAGCCTTCCAAAATTTGTCTGTAATAAATATTCATAAAAAGAAAAAGAAATTTGATTTTTCAGGTATCATTATATAATTTAAAAAAAGCAATTTATCAGCTGCTTCTTGTAAAAGCATTTGGTTTTAATCTTGCCTAATTATTACTCCCATTTCTGTCTCTCTCAAGAATTAGATTTTGACAATATTTTCAAAAACAACTACTGTAAAAATGTAAAAAGAAATCTTACATGTTTTTAAATGAATATATTTATCGGTTTATAAAACAGAATATAAAAGATCACAAAAAATATCATGATGGGTTGTGTCATATGTTGGGAACACTTTTGGATACTTCGTTTAAGGGTACATTTTACATGAAATTTGTCATCAATTGTTGGGGCACACCTCAGTGTTATATATCTATGCTGTAAGAAGTAATATTTGATGTGGTATGTCCAGTGAGAGAAAATAGAAAATAGTGTTTTGAATTACCCTGTCATACATTACAAAACCAAAATATTTTATCATAAAACTAAATACTAAAAATGCTTCATATTCATAAATAAATCTTCTATTTATTTTTTCCAGCTTGAAATAACAAATTAGTTGATGAAAATTAAAATATTACATTACAAATTAATAAATATGACCTGTTAATTTTATTCGACAGGCAATATTTCGTCAACCTCATCGATCAAAGCGCTGTTCAATATCAAGGGAAATACTCACCTGTTGCAACTCAGCACTGGCGCGTTTATTGCTGATTCGACGGAAAAGCGATGGACGTCGCCGCTTGTCAGTGCCATCCCGCTTCTGGCGTCGTTGCCGATGTAGCGAGCGTCGAGCCAGCTTGCTCTGCCATGGTTCACGCTTGCGTCCACCCGATCGAATTGACGTGTGTTCAAGTGGAGTGGCACGAAGGGTAACACGGTCACCACCAGACAGCAGAAGCTGCAGCACCTGCAAGAGAGGTGCCCTAACTGTACCTTCGTACTAGAGATAGTATGCACATTTCCTGTGTAGGTATATTAAAATAATTATCATTGAGATACCAGCAACAAATTGATGGTTTTCGATGAATATCGCATTTTTTAATGGTTGAACAGTTAAAAGAAAGAAGACACTATGTCAAAATATGCCCTAACAATGTAATCTATAAATGACTCAAGATTTCGTTGATGAAAAGACAGGTTACAAAAGTATAATAATTCAAAATAACTCCAAAAATACGGTGAAGTTTTGTAAAAAACTACCTGCTTACTTCTGGCATTCAATGGATTGTTCTGTTCACAAACTCCTTGCTAATTCAAACAGCTTGGCTTCCTCTTATATTTAAAAAAAAATCTTTCTTTCTTTAAAAACCGTCTCTGACTGACTATAATAATTTTTTACTTATAGTGAAAACACCAACACAATGTCAGAGTACTTCATATTTTATAAAACAGCTGTGTTAGAATTTTAAAATCTCACTTACTTGAGTGTGGTACAGTCCTTGGACAGCCTCACCATTCACATGAGTGATGAGATCTCCGGGCCGTACACCTGCCTCAAATGCAGGACTACCATCCTCCACAGCCTGCAAGAATGAGGAGGCAACTATCAAAAATTTACTTCTTAAAATCACATTTCCAGATTGAAATTACTTTTCTCTACAAATAAAGTGGACCTATACATCAAATAAAACAACATGAAAACTTGACTGACACCCAAGTCAACTTTACAAGACAAAGAAATAGCAGAATCTAGTACATTTTTCTTGTGAAAGCTTCAAACCAACCTCAAAGTTCATTCACCAAAAAAAAAGATAGAAAGCTATTCCACAGTAATTTGCTGTGGGCATAAAAAAAAAGAATAAATCCAAAATTGAGAAAATGCATTATAGTTGTCTTCAATTCTTTGGCAACACTTTCAGTTTTGTTACTCACTTAAGTTACATTCATGAACAATGTATTGCAAACCTCGACACTTGACATGGCAGTGGCCTGGAAGCCAAGATATTTTTGACTCCGGCCACAGAAGCCTCTGATAGCAGTAAACTCGAAGTTTCACCAGAAGTTTTCCAATCCAATGTTAACCAGTTCACTTACCCATAGACCCCTTCATTTCTTAGGGACCCTCATTCCACCCTCCCTCAAAACTTGTTTAATTTCTACTCAATTTATTGACTGAAAGGGAGAGAGAAATATTGGAAAAAATTTCAGTTCAAACACTACACTGCTATCATATTTATTTTCAATTGGTAGACTGTTAGAGGACAAATATTACATACTTCTCTTCTTTTAATTTCTATGGACAGGGAATATTAGGTGAGATTTTCTAAAATGTTAACTTTGAAGCAATCAAAATATTTGATTTTATGAAATTGTGCATGGGAAGGGATAAAAGCACACACGAGTTGTTTTTCTTGACAATGAATTGATAGAAATTTCACTTCTACACATATTTTGAGTCATTGTCTTCTCCAGAGATTTTTAATTACAACTCTTAACTTTAAAAGTTTTGAATTAAAAATCCTGCACTCTGTAACACTCATGTGAGAACCAAGGGTACCAACGCGATGCATTGGCAGCTATCAACAGCACAGGAGGTAATGAAAAATTACACTCCAGTCAATCGTAACAGAGGAAGCCGACATCTCCCTCCACTTTCACCATCTTGCAGCCCAGATGAGACACTGACAAGCTCTCTTATCAGAATAACAGCCATGTGGAAGTTTGCTATTATATGCTATGAAGTTGAGGCAATCCTCAACATACGTATCCCTGAATTACGGAAAATTTGAGATTTTTGCTGTAGCATAGGGTCAGTACAACCATGTATTTGTTAAAAAGACATGAAAATTAAACACTTCATCTTTCTCAATATTGAAGAATATATTATATGCGGCTTATAATAGCGGTTGGACAAACTGTATTTTAATCCTTACACGCTCCAAGCACATTTTTAAGTGAGATATTAATTTTCATGTTGCATAAAGAAGGAAGACTTCTAAGATAATTTAAGATAGGAACTGTTTTCAAGCCGGTTTGTATACTTTTCATAATATCTTTTGTGTCAAGAAGGGTCATATCGGAGCGCACTTGCTCTCACACACAAAGGGGTATTTCTGCCAGGAGTATGCTGTTTTGAAATGATCGGGTGTTATGATCAGTGCCGGAAACAGAGTAATATTTTAGGGGGGTTGGGGTCATAAAAGTATATAGTCTTAGGTATGGGACATTCCAGGACACAATAGACCAACCTCACAAAAATTTTGAAAATTCTAAAGAAAATTGTAAGTTTACGTCATCTACGTGTTAATTAAGAGGGGGGAAATTTTTAATTAAGAGGGTGAGAAAATATCATGCATTCGGCAGAAGCAGCATTCTGAAGGAAACGGAAACTTCACTTACCATAACAAGATGGTGCATAGTGTAAAAGTCCGAGTCACCATAGTATACACGGATAGTGTGCACAGTGAAACCGAACCCACGGGGACCACGACACACTATAACAGGTGGCTTGAGACTGGTGACAAGTGGAGACAGTTCGCGGCAAGGTGATGCATCCCTTGATGATGCAGTGCTTGAACCACCAGGAGACTGGACAGGTTGTGCTATTGCCGCATCTTCTGAAATTGAAATGGATTTTTCAGATAAGTTTCAACAATAGTACAGGGGTCAGCAAACAACAGCCCACTGGCCAAGTCCAGCCTGTCATCATTTTTTCCTTGACCTGTGAGCTAAGAATATTTTATACATTTCACACAACATTCCCAACTCTCAACTCTGAAATTAAGATCAGAATGATTGGACAGTTATAAGAAAATAATTCATAGCGACAAAAAATGAAAATTAGGCTCTACTAAATAGTTGTTGCTACAAAAAAAAGTGATTTATTCAAATCTATAAAACTTTTGGAGGGTGCTATTACTAACCGATTAATGAAGCAAATGATTTTGAATGGATTTTGTTGGCCCCCCACGAACCACAGATTTAACTGATTCTGCTCAGTTGCTACTTTTAACTCAATAAGGTAGTGCTGATTTTCAAGAATCTGAAGAATTAGCTTCCGTAAGTAGCCTAGAAGGGTCTACCTCTTTTTGTTTAACTCAGCCTAACCTCTAATTGTTTCTTCTGTAACCTAGGGAAGAACCCTTCTTCTAAGAAGAAGAATGTATCATAGCAGGTATAACGTCCAGAACAAGGTTTGGACACTCACAAGTCGCTATTTTCATTCCTCTGGTAGAATGGAGGTGCTGCGACTTTCTTACTCAAGGAAGAGGCAGCTTCAGAGTTCCTTCTTGGAACAGAGTGCGATTTCATCTTTCTCTCTGTCCGGTTTGTCTGGTCATCCCAGACACCAAGCAGGGGTACATCCCGGGCATTGACAACGTGTCGACATTGGCAATTTAATGCCTTCTTGTGGGACAAACTCAGATCATTTCCTATTTTTAATGAGGTTATATTTTAATGGTCTATTAAACATTCTAAAACAGTACCTTAGAGTAACTTGCCATTTTATTATTTAAAAGTTTGCCACATTTTTGTGTTTAACCGGAAGTTCCCATTTTTCTCATCAATTGCGTTTGGGGTTGGAAGATACAGCCAGGTTAAACAAAATCACTCTCAAACAGAACACAGAGCCTGGGCTCACCAGTAGGAATCATAAGCGAGAGGCCAGAAGCTGATGCGCTTTTGATGACCGCTCGTGAACGGTGTTTGGCAGCCGCCACCGTGGCCGCAGCAGGTAGAACAGTGGGCACAGACATCCGAACATCAGCTGCAGCCCAGCGTTCAGCCAATGAAGAAGTGTCAGCCCGCCCACCATCTCCCTCTGCACCACTGAAAGAGACATTGTAAGTCGTATACAATTTTTTAAATCTTCTCAATAATTCATCCAGAAATAAAAGAAACTATTGAACTCTTTAAAATTAAATTGATAATATCTGGTGACAATTTCATGATGAGTCAATAAATCTTAACACTCTTGTACAGATCCAAACCATAAAATTGAAAACTAAGACATACTCCAGAATAATGGCCATTTTGACAACATAAAAATTGGATACATAAAATATATTAGAACTTACAGGGGAGGATTGCACGCCAATGTTTATGGATGTGTACCCTGAGTGTAAAAATGGTAAGTAAGAACATTTTATACATTCGCCCTTTAACTATTAAGCATAATTTCAAATGAATTCATTGAGCGACAGGCACTTAATGGAACTATGCCATAATGCAAACAAAAACCTGCAGTTTGGAGAGGTTATTGCTGCCGACGTCTCACTTTATCTCAAGTCAAGTATATTGCTCCTAATTCAATAACAGACTTCCTAATGAATAGAAAATTCTAAAAGATACAAGTAATCACAGGAGGAGAAAACATGAATCAATTACTAATGAGTGAACGAAGCCAAATGTAAAATAAACTCCATCCTTTACTGTAAAGTGAATGTTATCTCCAGTACTATAACCCACAAGCAGAATGAACTCTGCCCGGAAGTATAGATTGGTTATACACTTGAGGAATTCTTTCCACACTTTTTTGTTAATAACATTTTTTAATAAATCTTTCGATGAATTGTTTATTACCTTTTCCCTTCCTTTTCTCAAGCTCTTCAAAGACCTTTTATCCACGCTCAGTCTTCTGCTTAGTTAAGTCAATGCTTATTTTAAGAGAGCTATTGCCAAGATGACTTTTAGTCAGAAAGACCCAAGGTTAAGGGAGTGTAAATGACAGAGTTAGACATTTGTACACACATTTCGTTTCATTTGGAAGCTGTTTTGGATCATTTTTCCAATAAGTACATACATCTTAATATGAAGTATCCTTCATACTATAGTAATAAACATTTTGTATCATGCCCATCAACTCAAAACAGATACTACTCCAAATATGAAATATGATGAAAATTGACTTGTCTCCCTAGCCTGAATCATTGCACACAGACAAACTATATCAACACTTTTCAGTATAACAGACAACTAAAACTGATATTTCCATAAGTATCTTGCTACCAAAAATTTCCATGGTTACAAGTCTTTCTATGTACTATGTTTATGAGAAAGTAAAATTGATACACAAGCTTTTTATTTGGAACATAATACTAAAATATTGTCAATGACACAATAGAAATGACTGATTATCTATCAATTCTTGATCCAGACAAATAAATAGGTCCAAACAATTAAGATTTCTACTCATTTGAAAATAAATTTTCAAGAATGTATAAAAAAATATTAACATTTTATGAACAAAAATAGGTGGAATGATGTCAGGTACAGTAATAGCAATAATTTAAAATTGTATTTTGATTGCATTTTTTGAATTTAGGACATTTTAAAATTTGACAAATGTGATTAGACAGAGTCAAAAATGTACTGAAAAATTACTTCCTGGCATTTCGTGGCTATGGTTTGGAAGATCATAATTTTAACACTTGCCTTGAATGGTTATCTTCAACTGAAATTGAGAAGCGTGGCAAGGCATCCTTGCTGTGAAGACGGCGCTTGCGTTGGATCTGAGGTGAAACATCATCACTCTCTGTTTGGGAGGACTCAGGTGTGCTTGGTTGGGCCACTCGACTGCCAGCACCAGCACCACTGCAGGGATTTGCGCCCACATCCAGGTCTGCACTGGCATCGCCACCCAAATCCTTAGCACCTTCAGTATCTGGCGTATCTAAAGCACTCCCCAGATTGGATGGTGATGATTCAGAATGGTCCGACTGACCTGAGTCTCCACGAGAAAATGATTTCTTGAAGGCATTCTCTTCCAAATCTTCATATAACCCAAGTCGAGTGTGAACCTTGCGATACTGGGGTGAGCAGGATGAAAATGAGCCAAATAAGGGGGATTCATCAGTATCATCTGTATCTTCGCCAATGTCATGATTGTAACGATCCATTCGAGCTGTAAGAATGGGAAATAAAGAATGAGCAGATCTCAATATGGAAATATTCTGATAACAGTTCAGATTTTAATATGGTGGGTTAGGCCAGAGCCATGAGAACATCAATAAAAGAAAGTAAAGAATATAATCAGTACAATGACAAATTAATGAATTCATCAAAGATAACGACCAAGTCCTTCAAAAATTAATTTTGAATCAATCACCTCCTTAGAATATAAATAAAATTGCACCAGATCTTGCAGTTAACTGACTTATTCCTCTCTTCACAGACCACTCAAAAACGACTACCCATGATGAATCATCACTTCACTGATTGCTTTTCTGGAGTGACATGTATTACAATCTAATGAATCAAATGATCTACTTTTACCCCCTCATGAAAGTTGAGAGGAACATATGAAGCAGTTTAAAAAATATATGCCTATATCCAAAATTGAGGATTTTAAAGTTCCTAGAAATGGGTTTAAAAAATAAGCACTTCTCTCCAAGGTTTTTAAGCACCATTACCACTGCAAGTACTTTTTAGAACAGGAACAAAAAAGAAACTCAATCTATTTTTGGTACTTCGGACAGTTTGGAAAGAGGAAGTGATATTTTTAAATCCAATTTAACTGGACACACATTTTGTTTCAGTCCCGGACCTTGCTCATAACACAAAAAAGCACAAGCAATGGAGGCATATATTCCCTTTCCAAATGTATAGTAAATATATAGTATAAAAAGGTAGATATTCAGAAAGAAGAGATGCTGGGTTGCTAACTGCTGGTAACATCCCTACTCAGCAGGGTTAGGAACAATGCACTTCTGCTGTTGAAATTTATTTTACCATTATCACTGATAATTAAGAAAACAACAGAGGAAAATGCAAAATAAGAGAAAGAAGCCTACATCACAATAATAGGTTCACTAACTATCGAAGTAGCTGGTGTCTTCCTCATGGTCAATTTGTGGTACAAACTCAGCCTTGTGGCGCAGCAGTGAATTCCAGTCCAACCCCATGAAGTACGAGTGTTCTTTGACCTCGTGAGCACCACCTGTGCCAAGGCGATCACGAGGACTCTGCTGCAGAAGAGCGGTGATCATGGCCTTTGATTCAGGTTGCAGCGGCCAATCACGCTCATTTGGCCACTCAATATCATCTGCACACACCACCAATGTTGCATTGTAATTAAGGAACTGCAGTTTCAATAAATTGAAAAAAAAACTCAAAAATGTATAATTGAAAAAAGAAAAGAAAAGTAAAACAATGAGCAAATTATCAATGTATAATGCAACAAGCAAGTAGATAACAACAAGCAAGTAGGACCACACACTACAGTTACAAAATAATTGTTCAGATAAACAATAAACCACACTGTCAGGAGGTTTTACAGTATAGATTTTCTTTTCACTTCATAGATTGATTTCCTATTATTTATTATTTAGCATTTTACGCAACCTTTTCATGGCATAAGTGAAAATCAATGGGAAGACTAAGTGATGTATTGTATTTTTCAACCAATTTCCTGACTTGTTCACTTTTCTTTATTGAATGTATAAAGAATGATAAATTAAACGTCATTTGTATGTTGCGTAAAATGCTATGAGCAACATACAAAGGATGTTTAATTTATCATTCTTTGATAATGTTCTTAATGCTCCACAATTACCAAGTGAATGTATAAAAGTAACACTTAAAATAAATTTCACTTGGGCTATTTGGGTGCCAAGTGCTGTCCAATTTTGCTTCCTGAAATCCTGACATTCATCATCATCAGAACACAGCAATTAAGCATAAAAATGCTGTTTTTATTTTGTCAATTGCCTTATATAATCAGGCTTTCCACGATTTCTTAAAAAATCTTAAAACTGCATGCATGTCCTTGGCAGAGCGCAGGTGAATTTCATTGACCAAAATACAATTCAAATAATTTAGAACAATCAATTTGTCATATTTTAAGGACTATGAATTTCACCTGTCTGCCCTGCCCAGATTTCATATTTTCCATCAAGGTCACATGCTCAGCTATATGACAGAGGAGACAAGTATGAATGAAACAGTACAAGGCACCATCAAAGATATCAAGATGATGAGAATACATGTGAAGTTCACTAGGCAACAAACACTTCTTGGAATATATAAGCTTTTGTACATTTTAATAGTCTAGTACTATAGTAATAATTAGTGAAATGCAGTAATCACGATACTATTTTTAGTAATTTTTTCACCCATAAGTGCTGGAACTACATATGACCTTACAAGTTTAGAAAAAAATATTAATCATAAATTGTATTTAATATATTACTTATTTTATTGCAATCATTGTAAAATTTGTGGTAGAAGTTAAATCAAATTATAATTTTATGCTAACGACAATAAGCTTACATACATGGTAATTTATAAAAAAGATTTAATCTTGGACATTAGGAGGACTAATGCTCAAAGTCTGGTCCACATATCCAAGTGAAATCTACAAACTGAAAATAAATTGGCCACAGCCAAAATTTAATTATTTTTTATATTCTCACCCTCAGTTCAACTGCATCTTTGAAATTCAAAGCAGGAATTTCTTTCTTTATTTTTTTTACTTTTTGTGTGGACACTGCATGCGCATGTCACGATATCGTACTTTTCATTGGTTTGCGGTAAACTATGTAGTTCTTGTCTTTCTTAAAATATCATGATCAAACAAGATAACAGAGATACTTTTGCAAACAAGCAAATTCGATAGAATGTGTCAGAGAAAGGGAGGAAAAACATGAAGTTCATTCAAGATGTAATATTTGCAGAAATGGCAAAAAAAAGTGGTTTTATCCAGGACCAGTGGTAGCAGAGTTTATAATAAATCACGGGAATACAAATGAATATTTGAGGAGGTTCAATTTAAAAGACAATAATATGTGTAAACATGGAACAGAGAGAGAAGTGGGAACACATGTTCTGGGATTGTATATTTTATGAAGAAGAAAGGGCAATCTATCTTCAAAAAATGTGAAATACATAAGTCGTATCTGAAATGAACTTCAAGATGATAGAGACAAAAGAATAGTTCAAGATATTTCATGACAATATTGATAGCATCAAGGAAATAAAAAATGGACTTTAAATAAATGACAATAAATAAATAGATAAATAAATGATAGAACAAGAATTAAATCAAAGAACATGAACTATAAATACTAGAAATTGTGTCAGTTACATTATTTTATTTAGTACACTATAAATCAAGAACTAACATTTCATAGTATATATCAGTTCACAAATTCATCATTTTCAGTTATTAATATTGATATATAGCATTAAGGTGGAACTAGTGTAGGTAAAATTAAATCACTTAAATCAGCATAAATAAACAAAGTAACATGTACTCATTAAGATTTTAACTTGAAAAACATATCTCACTGACCATTTAAATGATACAATTGCAATTCTAATTGATGGTGTAATTCATTGCATCATGTGGAGGAAACACTTTTTTTTTAATCATAAAATTGGACAAATACTTTGATTTGTAGTTAATTTTCCGTAGTCTTTTTTACGTTCCTTTGATCCGTGGGTCACCAGACGATTGAGAAAGATATTTTACTTTCTCCTAGGCGAGATCCATGAATCACGAACCCGTTGTACTTGGCGGCCATGATTTTACATACTGTTGTTCATTTCAAACAAGATCCTGAATATTGTATGTACTATACTATTAACTGATAGATACAAATCAAATCATGTTTTTTTCTTCATTATTATTCATATTGTCAGGTTTCATAACAATTAGAATAATGATAATAAAGAAAACAATTATACTCTTCAGTGATTTGACTAACTTGGAGTGATGGCTGGTCCCACCTTAGCTGCCAACAAAGATTTGCTGCTGTGAGTCTCATCCTTTATTTTTCATGAATGATCAAAAGTTGCAATTTTTGTATCATCATCGAAGTGAAAACCTAAAATATCTCAAAAGGGACAGGTTTTTAAAATCCCAAACCTTTACTTAAGAATTTTCACTAAAGTGGTAATAAACCATTAAAATTTGATCACAAAGACTAGGCTGGTTAAAGAGCTATAATTTTTTGAAATAAAGTAAACGCAACTGTACTTAAATTAACATACAACTTACTTGTATTGAATCATTCATTTGAACTATTCATTTGACAAACTAACGTTTCTAAGAGCTATTATTAAACATTTATTAAGAAACACGTTAACAAATTAAATCACAAGAGTGGAAAAAATATGCTAAATAAATGCAATAAAATTTTCGGGAATCCATTCAATGTCTTATGTCAGCTCATAAAAAAGCTTGGTTGGAAACAAAAAAACCTAAATAAACTATAAATAAAAAAACTAGTAAAAATACCAACAAAAAAATTACAAAACACTTGATATTGTTAAAGAATTTCACACTTTGAATTCTTCATTATGCAATAAATTACATAATCCACTTATTACCACATAACTTCCATAAATTCACCTTATATTCTGAAACTTTTTGGGAGATTTAAATCCCATCTTCAGTCAAATGTGTCTAAAGCTCTGCTATTTGAGTTGTACCTTCGAATAGCAGAACAGAAAATTTACTGAAATGTTTTACCCATTAAATTTTTTAAAATCTTATAACTACAGCATACCTCTTCTCCAAGAGTATAAAAATTGCTACTTATAATTATTTAACATATCTGAAAAAGAACAGCAGAACAAAAAGGAACTCTAATCATAAACTACTGAAGAAAAACTTAGTTTGCGAGAAATCAGAACACAATATCATTTTCACAAGAAATAAAAACAAAACGACCAAGATTGTTGAAAATCGTTTCTAAGTTGACACTTAAATTGAATAATTTACCATTTACTGTATGCGCAAACAACTCCTCGGGTGTTTCACCAAAAAAGGGAACACAGCCTATGAGAAATTCATACAAGATAACACCCATAGACCACCAATCCACAGGTTTACCATATCCTTGCCTAAAAAGGAAAAGGAAATTTGTTTATTACAATAATTCTTCAATTAAAAATAATTCATATAAAAATTATTTGATAGTTTTTAAAAGTAAAGGAACTAAAGAATATGTAACATACACCAACCTCAAAATAACTTCTGGAGCAATATATTCAGGAGTGCCAAAAACTTGCTTGTCAGAAAATTGTCTCGTTTCTCGATCTAAATATCCCTCGTAGAGATTTGTTGCAACTGTAATATAATATTCAGACAATAAATGATAGGAATTTTAAATAATCTAATAGTAATCTTCAAAAACTCAATAACAGAAAGATCCTTACGGGACATTAGACCCATTTTGCTCAGACCAAAATCGGTCAGCTTTATATGCCCAAGGGCAGTAATAAGTAAACTAGAGAAAAAGGAAGAAAACATTAATATAATTTTGTATTAGTAGGACAGCAAAAGAGGCCGAAGTATTAAATAAGACATACTTGTCTGGTTTTAAATCTCTGTGGACAATACCATAGCTATGAAGGTACTCAACAGCAAGAACGGTCTCAGCAAAGTAGAATCTTGCCATATCTGAAGGTAAAGGTCCTATATTTTTCATTAATGTAGCACAATCTCCTCCTTCAACATATTCCATAACTAAACACAGGTGTTTCTGTGGCAAACAAATGTGCTTACAGCAATTCCAATAAAATGGAGAAAGATTAAAATAAATGTGATTAAAAGTAAATATATACTTTTGTTTCAAAACTGCAGTACATGCTGACAACAAATGGATTGTCGGTAAAACTCATAATGTCTCTTTCAGCAAAAACTTGATCAACCTGGTTTCGTAACATTAAATTATTCTTAGTTATTTTCTTCATTGCAAACCGCTGGCGGTTTTCTTTTAATCTCACCAAGTACACAGCACCGTAAGCACCATTTGAAATAAGTTTGACAATTTCAAAGTCATCCTCAGATGGAAGCTATAAAAATAAAAGAAACACATTAAAGCATTGAGATAAAATTTTGCTTCCGACACATTAACTCAGAAATCATGTCAGCTGATTTAGTACCTTGGGTTCTTTATTTGTTTTCACAACATTGGAAAGTGGAGTTTGCAACCTATTTCTCTCAGATAATGTAGTACACTCCAGCTGGCTCAAATCTTCTTGCAATTCTATAAATCACATTAACATAATATTGTAAATGTATTGTTGATATATATTGTAAAGAAATCCACTATATAATTTATAATTATCTTCGTTTATGCACTTTTAAAGATCATGAAACTAATTTCAATCTCAATACTACAAAAAACTTCAAAGTGAGCAATATCAAACATGTCTAGGAAAATGATACATTCCTAAGTATCTCACGTATTAAAAAACACAGTTTGGCAATGTAAATAATAAACATCTTAATAAATGTAAATAAAATATAAATATATATGTGAGGTAATCAATCACAAAATCTCATATGACATATTAATGAACAAAAGCTACTGTAACGAATATGATTTCACTACGATTACTTTTGGCAACTTATTGTTTCTCTTCAAATGCCATTTCAAATATGTTCCCAAAGATCCATTTTTGTCATTTTATTTCCACAAAGACACAAAACAATTAAACACATATGGTGTTTATTATAAACTGATTGTAAAATTAAAGCACACAATACTTGAGCATGTCTCTAAAACCTTAAATAATTTGCACTATTCTTGATAAATCCCCATACAATTGTCCTGATGTTGCCACTGTACTACTATATTTTTGTAATCTAGGTGGCTTTGGCTTAGCTAATAGAAGCTAATGCTCGCTTGGCATAATATTAATTCTCTGAAAAATCTACTTTAAAATTAAAATTCTCGAATTTTTTGAATGTCATTCATTGCAATTCTATAGCTATGAGAAAAAATGAATTTAATGTTTCTACAGCTAGTACAAGCATCATATAATTTTCAACTATAAATGAGTGAGTGAGAGTGAGTTACATGGAGGGTTTTATATTATATGGGATACATAGATACAAAATAATATTCTTGTGCTCTTCATTTATTTAATTCTTGGGGTGTCCACTCTATTACACCGTAACTCCTGAACTATATTATTACATTATGTAGGTATATCATGGGTTACAAGAGATGTAATAGGGAGGTTAGTTTTCATGTTTCTTTATTTTTATTGTTATAATTTAGCAACATAATTAGTTTTACACCAAATCTATTAAAATAAAGAATTATGCTTCAATAAATTTTATTTAATAATAGCACAAATATAGGCACAATGAGCTAGCTTTCCCTCAAAATCATTTTAGTCTTTATGATGATGGTACAGTTTTCCAGACATATTCTGACGAGATTGATAGTTTTGGTTTCTTTTACCAAACAAAATAACACTTGTTTTCAGTCTTTACAGAATACATAATTTAAATAACCACTAAATAAAATTGAATGATTGGACTTGTATCAGATCATGATGCATTGGCAATTTTGCAGCAAACTGTTTTAGAATATTCTTCTATGCGATCGGTTCCAGCCCCAGAGTGCAGAATTCCCACTATTGGATCTCTGTTCCATTAAGAACCAGTGAAACGAAAAGGAACCAATGCATTCCCAGCTGAAGCCCTTTTAAAGTCCTGAAATATTGTTTGGGATTCGTAACAAGACATGCCATTCTAACTTTCAGGTGCACGAGCTAGCATACGTGCACCAGGTATGCTTCAGGTACGATCAACAATAAAATATACCCTTTTATAAACATTTATACATGGGCATTTATGAATACAGTGCTGGAAGTAAAGGCTCTAATGACCTTTATGCTGGAGAGCCCTAAAGCCTCAATTTAAAAAAAGTGCTGGAAGTTGCAGAAACAGAAAAATTATTAGGAAACTAAGTCCAATAACCACAGTATAATAGATGCATAGTATAATACATTGAGAACCGAACATCACCTGCAATAGGATCTCGATTGAGGCCCAATTTATTAATAATGTACTGAGGGATGTCGGCCTTAATACCATGAGATATCTTTGCTTGTCCTTCTGCCTGCTCCAAAAGTAAGTAAAACTCTTCAGGATCAAATTCAAGACATTCTAACAATCTCGCTGGCCGTGAGATTATTAAAAGCAGTTTCTTCACTGTGCCCATAAGCCAAGAAGCAGCTTCCGGGGATTTTTCTTTTGTCTAACAGTAAAAGAAAAGATCACACTCGCCAAGAGTAATGTTTTACTTAAAAATTAAAAGCACTTAATTAACAACTAACTATATTTCAATAGTAATGAAGTCAAATTTTCTACCTCAGTAAGAAGTTTCTCCACATTTTCAGACATTTCAAAGAAATATCTACTGGTCACCAATTTTTCTTCAGACTTCTGAAGGCAGTCACGAGCTAGTTCTAATATTTGATGGTGAACAAATCGAATGATTGGCATACAATCGGGAGCAACATTGTCAAAATTGTCTTTGCCTTCAAGTAGTTTATTATCACTGATGAAACTTAGTAATCTTTCTTCCATTTGTTGTGTGGCTTTTGGAAATCTTTCTTTGTACTGGACATTCATCATTACTATTTCGTCATCAACAACAGGAGACCTGCTAGGACTACTGTAAAGGCAAGGGGAAAAAACAGGTAATTCAATAGCAGCAAATGCAAATCCAAATCATTGCAAGAAAATTATGTATTTCTCTGCATTCATTTGAGGCAACTACTTGCCTAAGACTGCGAGAACGTGGTCTGTAGTAAGGAGACCTTCGGCCATCTTCCTCAAGACTTGGGTTACTATCATTAGAAGAGAAATGTGAAGAGAGGATTTGCAACTCATCTGATGTTGGTATATTTGGCAATTGATGCAGTCTTTCTTGGCTGGAACACTGAGACTACATCCCAAAAGACACTAAAGTTAACATTCATGTTTTTTCTACAATAAATGTTATTTAGCAACATGTTCAAATATTCAGTATTACTGGAACGAGTTCAGTATATCTGGAATTTTAACACAATAGATACAACATTTCATATGACGTTGAAATATTATTTTTACTGCAACTTATTTGGAATTTATCCATTGTCTTGACCTGTTTGAGTATTTCAACTGGCATATAGCACACATTATGTTTTGGACATTCTACTTCCAAATTCGTCTTCAGACATCTGACAACACCACTACACGAACCAGGCCACTTTGCTTTTCAAGCTACCACTGGGCCACTGGACCCCAGTTTAGTGGGGATATTGAAATAGATTGTCCTAAATGTAGCGTGTGCTATGTATACCTGTTGAAAATACTCAAATACGCCAAGATGATGGATAATGTCCAAATAAGTCGCAATAAAAAAGAGAAATATACATAATATTTAAACAATGTTAATTGGACAATTATGAATAGAATATAAAACATGAAATAATAATAATACAAATCTGAGGTGAATCACGGTTCAGACAATTGGTTGATTCGTCATGGAATGGTCATCAAGGTGAATTCGCATCTTAGAAATTCGCAGACAATGTAAGAGCACTTCAAGAAAACAGATATCGCCAAAGAAACAGGGCAATAGGGAACACAAAGGTTAGCCTCTCTATGAAACGTGACCATACGAATCGGCGTTTCTGCCTGCTGGCGTCACACGAGAAGCATCGCAGTATCGGACAACACATTACTCTCCGAAGCATTATTTATTATTATTTTCTTGCACTTTCTTATCTTTCACTGAGAAAATTTTACCCAGAACAGGGTTTATGCAACCAAGGGAAAGAGGCTCTGGTGTTATTGCAATACAAATCTTCAGACAATATGACATGTGTCGAGAATTACGGCTGTGTATAACTTCAAGCTGATATAAGATTTAAAGTTTTTTCTAACTGTTCCATGAGACTTCTGATACTACACTGGTCACTGATAGACAATTGGAGGGATGGAATTTTTCTCCTGGTGACACAATGATGTAGGTTCTTCTGCCAAGGCCACACATTTGTTAACTTCCTCTGCATAGGTTTTCTGCAAGTTGTTATTTAGAGACACAGCAACAACATCTAGTATATTTGTTTCTTTATGAACTGTCTACAATCACTATATCAGGTCGGTTGTCATTTATAGATCAATTTATAACAACTGGTCTGTCTGGTAGTTGTTAAATTCCTCACTCTCAAGGACTGCAGATGGTTGATACTTATAATAGAGGGTACAAGTTTCTATTGCGCCACATTTTATGGCTAAGGCTTGGTGAATCAATTAGGCTACATTATTGTGTCTTTGTATGTACTCTACACTTGCTTAGCTAGTACAGTCCCACATACGTGCTCAATGGTTTCACCCTTTAAGCTACAACATATTTATCTATCACCCAAAGACGCATACTTGATTATATAACACCTGTAATTTTTTGTAGCAATTACACGATCTTGGATTGCCTCTGCAAAGTTTTCAGTTTCTCCAAACAGTTTCCCACTCTTCAGCCATAAGATGCTACTTTGCCCACATAATCTTAATTGAGGGTTCCGTGGAGCTCCTTTTGGTCCAAACTTGCCAACTGTATTTCTGCTGTTCCTAGTGCTACAGGGCTGATGTTTCTTTCAGAAAGTTGCAGAGGTGTAATTCGTGCATGAGTTTGTACAATGATTTTATACAAACTGGATGTTTGACTATGAAAATAGTCCTTTAGGCTGTAACGTTTCTACATGGTTCTCATTTGCTGCCACCCCCCAAACTACTTTGAGGAAAACTCTGAGTTTAAGAATAAATAATCTTTACTCAAAATAAAACAAAATAACAAAACATAACATACGTAAATAAAATTAATTAAAAGAGTTAACTTTCGCACTCCCCAATTACAGCCTCAAAGTCTACTCGGAAGAGAGACTTCCGCGGAAACATGACGTGCCTGCGACTCCACTCACATCACCTCTCCCAGCTGTCAGAATGAGGTCGCTGCGCTGTTCTCTCCCATCTTTTAAACCGTCAGGCGAGGACGCGATTCCCGGTGCCGCCCCCGTTGCCCTAGCCTCCGAACTTACGCTCAGAGCAGTCAGCTGTCCTTCACTTTTCCACACCTTTCACATTCCGCAAGCCCTTTGTCCCTCTCAACGGCTCATTGAACAGTTCCACGTGAAGAATAGACACGTCGCTGCTTTCATTCACTGCCCTTTCACTAGGCACTGCCTGTTTAAGTCACGTTAGCTCCAGCTTCTCTTCACCACTTACAACCTTGTAATGTCGTGTTCTGTAAGTCATTCGGCAATATAAATTATTTATGTTAATCAATCCTCCATTACATTCTGAAGGTGGAAGAGTGAGTCAACGGCAGTCTTTGAATGTTGCATTCGATGTTAGGTCAACATTGTCCTAAAGGTTCTAGATATAATGTCTTAAGTCGGATTTTGATAATAAATTATAATAATAAATTTATTGTCAAAAAACAGTACAGACTGCGTATGACCACGTGGAGGACAATAAACTAATTTACTCTCCGGAAGCAAGCAAGGGACCATCCCATCAATTCCGATCAAGGGCCCT